>ML685820.1:1806658-1879232 GCA_007922175.1 Pelusios castaneus
CTCGAAGAACACCAGTTACAGTAAGTAACCTCTTCTTCTTCTTCGAGTGATTGCTCCTGTCCATTCCATAGTAGGTGAATCACCAGCCTTACCTTGAGGCGGCGGGTCGGAATTACAGCTTCGCTGAGAGCAGGACTGCTCTGCCAACAGCCGCGTCCTCTCTCGCTTGCTGCGTAATCGCATAGTGTGCTGCGAAGGTGTGGACTGAAGACCACGTGGCTGCCTTGCAAATGTCCACTAACGGCACACCCCCTAGAAAGGCCGCCGAGGAGGCCTGAGCTCTTGTCGAGTGTGCCTTGATCGGGGGCGGTGTAACCTTTGCCCGGTTATAGCATTCGCGGATGCACTCGACTATCCATCCGGAGAGCCTCTGTGATGAAATGGGCTCTCCCTTCATTCTGTCTGCTACTGCCACAAACAGTTGTGTGGATTTGCGAAAGGGTTTCGTCCTGTCTATGTAGAACGCCAGGGCTCTGCGCACGTCTAGCGTATGCAGCCTGCGTTCCCTGTCCGAAGCGTGTGGTTTGGGGTAAAACACCGGTAGACAAATGTCCTGACTGGTGTGGAAAAGGGATACCACCTTTGGACGGAAGGCCGGATGCGGGCGCAGCTGCACCTTGTCCTTATGGAAGACCGTGTAGGGTGGACCTGCTGTCAGGGCTTGAAGCTCTGACACCCTTCTGGCCGATGTAATGGCCACGAGGAAGGCCACCTTCCAGGACATGCACCGCAGAGAGCAGGAAGCTAGAGGCTCAAATGGCGGGCCCGTCAGCTGGGTCAGGACCAGATTTAAGTCCCATTGCGCCACCGGTGGACGGGTGGGGGGAAAGAGCTTATCGAGGCCTTTGACAAAACGTTTGACCATCGGGGCCGAAAAGACTGTGCCCCCTTCCGCTCCCGCATGGAAAGCCGAGATGGCTGCCAGGTGGACTTTGACCGAAGCGGATGCCAAGCCCGAAGACTTGAGATGCCATAGGTAGTCGAGGATATCCGGGAGCGGGGCTGACCTCGGAGCAATCCCTTTGTCTGCCATCCAGGTCGAGAACCGTTTCCATTTTGCCCCATACGCGGAGCGAGTAGAGGGCCTCCTGCTGTTGAGCAGGACCTCCTGGACCTCCTCCGAGCACATTTGCTCGTTTGGGGTCAACCACTCAGGTACCACGCCTTGAGGTGGAGCGATTGGAGGTTCGGGTGCAGGAGTTTTCCGTCGTCCTGCGACAAGAGGTCCGGCAACAGGGGTAGATCTATCGGGGCTCTGGACGAGAGGTTCCAGAGGGTTGTGTACCAGTGTTGCCTGGGCCACGCTGGGGCCACCAGAATCACTGTGGCCTTGTCGTGCTTGATCTTTAGAAGCACCTGGTTCACTAAGGGTGTCGGGGGAAAGGCATACAGAAGCTTCCCTGTCCACTGGATCGTGAACGCGTCCGCTATGGAGCCCGGGCTTTGTCCCCTGAACGAGCAGAAACTCGCGCATTTGGCGTTGGAGCTTGAGGCGAAGAGGTCCAGACGGGGAGTTCCCCACCTCTGGAAGACCTCCCTCAGGACCTCCCATTTCATTGACCACTCGTGGGTTTGAAACTTCCTGCTGAGGTCGTCGGCCAGTGTGTTCTGCGACCCCGGTAGATAAGATGCTATCGGCAGGATTGAGTGTCGGATGCACAGCTCCCAGAGGGCGAGTGCTTCCTTGCAGAGATGGGAGGAGCGGGGACCGCCTTGCTTGTTGATGTAATACATGGCAGTTGTATTGTCCGTCTGTATGGAGACTACTTTCCCTTTTAAGTGCTCCTTGAATGCCTGACAGGCCAGACGCACTGCCCTGAGCTCCTTCACGTTTATGTGTAATGGGAGCTCCTCTATCCCCCAGCGGCCCTGGGTCCTCAGCTGGCCTAGGTGTGCCCCCCAGCCCAAATCTGACGCGTCTGTTACTAACGAGATGGACGGGCTTGGGGCTTGGAAGGGTAGCCCTGCGCAGACTTGGTCCTCCTGGCACCACCAATCTAGGTCCTTCAGAGCCTGCGTGGAAGGGGCCACTATCATGTCGAGATCGTCTCGACTTGGGCGGTACACTGACGCTAGCCACCGCTGAAAGGGGCGGAGACGTAATCGAGCATGCCTGACCACGTAGGTACAGGCCGCCATGTGCCCCAGCAGCCTTAGGCACATCCTTACTGAAGTTAGTGGATGTCTCTGCAACCCCCTTATGGTATCTCGGATTACTTGGAACCGTGAACGAGGAAGTGATGCCCTTGCTACTGTCGAGTCCAGGACTGCTCCTATGAACTCTATCCGTTGGGTCGGCACTAGGGAGGACTTGCGCTGGTTGACCAGTAGACCAAGACGATTGAACACATCTTGTATGATCTGCAGGTGGAGAGACACCTCTGATGGCGAGCGGCCTCGCACCAGCCAGTCGTCCAGGTAAGGGAAGACCTGAACCCTTCTCTTTCTGAGGAAGGCTGCCACTACTGCCAGGCACTTGGTGAATACCCTGGGTGCTGCAGCAAGTCCAAACGGGAGGACCGTAAATTGGAAGTGCCTGTCTCCCACTTTGAAGCGCAAGAACCGCCTGTGACGCGGGGTTATTGCTATGTGGAAGTAGGCATCCTGCAAATCGAGGGCGGCATACCAATCTCCCGGATCCAGGGATGGGATAATTGAGGCCAGTGAGACCATGCGGAAACGAATCTTGCGTAGGAAGCGATTCAGGAACCGTAGGTCCAGGATGGGACGGAGGCCCCCTTTCGCTTTGGGAATGAGGAAGTATCTGGAGTACACCCCTTTCCCTTTCAGTTCTTGAGGAACCTCCTCTATCGCCCCTTTCTCCACGAGGGTCTGAACCTCTTGGGCCAACAGTTGTTCGTGAGATGGGTCCCTGAAGAGGGACGGGGTAAGGGGGGGCCGGGCGGGGGGGGGCGAGGAGAACTGGAGTGAGTATCCATGCTGCACCGTGCGGAGTACCCATTGGTCCGAGGTAATTAGGGCCCAGGCACGGTGGAACCGGGATAATCTGTTGAGGAAAGGCAAGGGAATTGGATCCGCAGCTATAATTGGTACGTCGTCCCCGATCGTACCCTCAAAAGGGCTTCTTAGGCCCGGAGGGATGGCGCTGCCCTCCCTGGTTCTGGTCCGGGGGGCGACGGTTTGCCCTGCGCCCATTACGGCCTCTCCTTCTGTCCCAGTCTTGGCGCCGTTGGTATGGGCGAGCCGATGCCTGCGGCTTAAAGGGCTTTCTTTGCGTCGCTGGGGCATGGAGGCCCAGCGATTTTACCATTGCCCTCGAGTCTTTGAGGGACTGAAGCCTGGAGTCTGTCTGAGATGCAAACAGCTCCGGCCCCTCAAAGGGCAGGTCCTGAATGGTGGACTGGACCTCGGTGGGCAGGCCCGAAGCTTGGAGCCACGAACTCCTCCGCATGGTGATGCCTGATGCCATCACCCTGGCTGCAGCGTCCGCTGCGTCCAGTGCCGACTGAAGGAGGGCTCGGGACACCACCTTCCCCTCCTTAGACATAGCTGCCAGCTCGGACCTCGAGTCCTGGTCCAGCTTGTCGGTCAGCTTATCGAGGGCCGCCCATGCGTTAAACGTGTATCTGCTGAGGATCGCTTGTTGGTTGGCGATCCTCAGCTGTAGACCCCCCGAGGAGTACACTTTACGGCCAAACAGGTCCATTTTCTTCGCGTCCCTCGACTTAGGCGTGGGACCTTGGTGACCTTGCCTTTCTTTCTCATTGGCCGTCTCAACCACCAGCGAGTTCGGGACCGGGTGGGAGTAGAAATGCTCGTAGCCTTTAGCGGGGACAAAGTACTTCTTCTCCACCCGCTTGGCTGTTGGAGCGATAGAGGCCGGAGTTTGCCACAGGGCTTTGGTAGTGTTCTGCACTGTCTTAATCAGTGGCAGGGCCACCCTGGAGGGACCCTCTGGGAGGAGGATGTCCACCATTGGATCCGCTTCCTCCATGACCTCCTCTGCCTGGAGGCCCATAACCTTCGCCACTCTCCTAAGCAAGTCCTGATGCGACCTGCTGTCATCGGGGAGAGTGGCTGGTTTTGCTCCTGCCACCGCCTCGTCCGGTGGAGATGAGGACGACTCTCCCGTTGGGTCCGCCGGGGGGCCCAACGCTCCTGAGGGCTGCGGGCCCTCCCTCGTTGAGGGGTCGCCCCGGGTCCTTCCTGCCCGGTCCCGGGCAGGGGCCCTCCCCAACTCTGGAGGAGCACTTGCTGTGCAAGACGGTTGGTGTCTCGACGACAGAGTGGAAAGAGGCCTGTCCGACAAGGGGCCCTGGGCCTGATGGTATGCCCACGGGGTCCAGAATGGCCACTGTTGGGGTGGTTGCCACTGGCGCCCATCCCCATGGCCAGCCTCTCTCCTCCCGGAGCGGCTCCTGCTCCGTCTGGCGGAGCTCATACTGTCGCCCGACTCGGACGAAAATCTGCTCCGTGGGGACCAAGGTGGGGCTGTGCCGCGGACCGGAGAGTAATGTCGCCCCGCCGTCGGGGTCGCTACTCGCGGTGCCGACAGGCGGCGGTGCCGCGAAGATTCACGGCTCAGGCGCTCTGGTGGGGACCGGTACCGTGGGGCCCCTGCTGCCGCCATCACCGCTGGTGGAATGGGTGATCGGTGCCGTTCCGGGGGCGAAATATATTGAGAACGCTCCCCGTGGGCCTGGCCTGTAGGTGAAGGCCGCGCCTGCTCCAACGGCGAACGGTGCCGTGGAGGGCTTCGGCGCAACAGCGCCGGTTTCCCTTTCGACGGCACCGATCTCTGCGGTGCCGGAGGGTGGGTCTCTGGTGCACACGGTGCCGTGTGTGCAATGAGATCTCGAGCTGCTTCGAAAGTCTCTGGGGTCGAAGGCAGCTGGAGGTCCTCCTCCAGGATCGCCCTGGTGGGTGAGGCGTTGGACCCCGGACTCGACGAAGCCTTCTCGCGGCCCGGAGTCAACGGGGTCGGAGCTTGCAGCTCCTGGAGCTGACGGTCCGAGCCCGGTACCGTCTGCGCTCCTTGCTTCGAGCGCTTGACAGGTGATCTGCCTCTGTCTGCGCGCCTCTTCTTTTTCGCCGGACCAGGAGAGAGAGAGCGGTGCCGTGGTGGCGGTGCCGAGTGTTTCGGTGCCGGCGGCGGTATTCGGTGCCGTGGTTCCTTCGCCGATTTGGCGGGCCTCGGTACCTCGCCAATGGTCTCTGGGGCGCTCCGCACCGATGGTGCCGCGCTGGACCCGGCTCCCCCGGTGCTTGCCGGCCGCAAAGCGTCCTCCATTAGGAGGAGTTTGAGTCTGTGCTCCCTCTCCTTTTGGGTCCTTGGGCGGAACCCCCGGCAAATCTTGCACCGTTCTCGGAGGTGGGACTCCCCCAAGCACCTCAAACACTCACGGTGCGGATCGTCCAGGGGCATGGGCCTACGACAGGCCCCGCAAGCCTTGAAGCCAGGCATGCCCCGGCCCCGAGACGGGGCTCTTCGATGGAAGAATCGACTCCGATGGAAGTTATCTGATACTAGGGTACTGCTAGTGAACTAGCCAATGTTCCAGCGACCGTCAGGGCGGTAAGAAGGAACTGAGGGGTTAGGGCCGGCTGTAGCTTATATAGAGGTGCCGCAACGGCGCCACTCCAGGGGGCGCTACAGCCGGCCCCTACGGGATCTCTAGGGGAAAAAATTCCGGCGTTCCGTGCACGAGGCGCGCACACACCTACTATGGAATGGACAGGAGCAATCACTCGAAGAAGAACTGGGGCTTTTCTCAAAGTCCTCAAGCACCCAAGTAGTATCTTGGTGAAGTTATTGTAGGGCAGGGGGAATGGAGGGGAATACAGATCAGGAAGAAAGGTGCAGCTATGTGCCTTCCCGAAAGATCTGACTAAATAATCTAATCGTCTAATCTAACAATCTAAATCTATGCATAGGACTAAACTTTACCAAAAAATATAGGAAAAATGAGAGATAATTTACAAAGAGTAATAAATATGAAAATATAATGTCAGGGCAGGTGTGGTCCAAAACTCCCACAAAAGTATTATTTAGAATTCTGTGGGTTCAGTAGAAGTCTAATGAATTATTTTTGGCCCTTCCTTTACAGAAAGGATGTGGACAAATTGGAGAGAGGCCAGCAGAGGGCAACAAAAATGATTAGAAGGCTGGAGCACATGACTTATGAGGAGAGGATGAGGGAATTAGGCTTGTTTAGTCTTCAGAAGAGAAGGTGTGTGCGTGCGGCGGGGGGGGGGGGGGGAGGGCGGATATAATAGCGGCCTTTAACTACCTGAAAGGGGGTTCCAGGGAGGATGGAGCTAGGCTGTTCTCAATGGTAGTGGATGACAGAACTAGGAGCAATGGTCGCAAGCTGCAGTGGGGGAGGTCTAGGTTGTCTATTAGTAAAAATTTCCACTAGGAGAGTGATGAAGCACTGGAATGGGTTACCTAAGAAGATGATGAAATCTCCATCCTGGGAGGTTTTTAAGGTGGGGTTTGACAAAGACCTGGTTGGGGTGATTTAGTTGGGGTTACTCCTGCTTTGAATAGAGGGTTGGACTAGATAGCCTCCTGAGGTCCCTTCCAACCCTAATCTCTAAACCCTAATTCTATGATTGAACCAAGCACTGAAAGCTGCTATAATAATGAGAAATAGGGACCAGGAGGTGATGCTAAGACCCACATGTATGTTATGTATCCTGCACCTCTGTGGCTATCCACTTAATGTCTTTATGTCTGCGACTGTCTGCATCCATAGATGTCTGTGGAACGCATCTGCGGATCAGATTGGATGTGGTTACCAATTTTGTATCCGCTCTAGGCTCTGCCTTTGAGCTAGGGTCTGAAGTTGAACCTGGACTAAGATTTAGGTTCAAAGTCAGGGGAGCCAAAACCTGAGACTAGCGCTGATAGGGTTTCTGCTCTGTTGATCCGCTTCCAAACCAATCCAGCAAAGGCGGTCACTTGATCGATGTGACCTGGAACTAAAACCACAGGGCAAACACAGTCATGAACGTCAAATAATGACCCCAAAATTTGAAGGAAGGAAAGCTGGGATTTGGGGTGCCAGTCTGGAACCATCTGATTATTAAAGGCCTGTTACAAATGTGTAATGTATCCTTGGGAAGCTAACCAACAGCTACTGCTGACATTGCCGCGTCCTCAGGCTTCATTGTCTAAAATGAAGACATTACCTGGACAAACAACGAAGCTTATTACAAGAACAATCCTCTTTGTCTTTCACATTTTTGCCTTTTACCCTTTGCCTGTCTGCTTCACTCTCTCTCACACACACACCAAGCTGGCCTAGGTCCATTATGTATGGACTGAACATTTGCAGTTTCTGATGAATTTGACCCCACTGTTTGCACTTCCAATAGCTATAAATCTCTCCTTTCTTTTATCCGCTGAACATAAATTATAATTTCTGCTTCATTTCATCTTCATTTTATATCTGCTCTTTTCTTCTTGCTCTCTTTCATCTACAATGCAGAAACGATCCTCACCCCATGACCTGCGCTGCATACAAACACAAACACACTATCTCACATCTCTTCTGTACAAGCTATTTGACTTCCTTTACCCTGAAATGCTTTCTGATCAAGGCTGGAAGCCAAAATGTTGTATCTAATGGACAAGGCAATATTTTACCAAGCTTTTACTTATATACTGAAAATCAATGCAGCACAAAAATTGCTCTGCTGCTCTGCTAAATGAATGCAAGACAAACTATTCCTGGCTTACTCTAGTATAAAGAAGCTGCAATGAAGAGAAGATTATATATTCCAAATCATCTCAGCTACCCTCTTTATCATTATTATTGCCTCCATTTTCTACAACATTTTAGAGTAGATTCTAAATGGAATATTAATATTAATTTTTCTTCTTCGTGAGAGTTAGGGTAATTTGGGATAATTAAGGGAGTGTGGGGTAAGAGAACCCATTGTGGGGTTATAAATCTCCAAGGAATGTTTTAGTTTTGCCTTTCAGTTCTGCAGGAAAAAGTGTAAATGCTTCAATTAGTGTGAAAATCAGAGGCTGCCTCTCTCATTAACGGTGAGGCCTTTAACCTCTCACCTTGTCCATAGCTGAATCAGAGGATTTGGGAACAGGGGTGGGAGAAGAAGTGAGAGCTTTGAAATGAGGAACTTGGCACGTTTTCTTAATGCAGATACAGCTTAAAAGGAAGTAGGAAATCATCAATCTTTTTTTAGAATATAATTTATATCCCAAAAAAGGCTTATCTAAAGGCACTGGCGGCCCATTGTTTGTGATAGGGACACTGCTGCACATAATGAGAGTTTTACAATGGGCTTGCAGCCAAGATAAGAGAGCTATGTGTATGAGACACTGGGATGAATACCCTAAATGTAAACTCTCTATGTTTCATAACAAACCTGTCAATAGAGAAGAAGGAAAAAAGTTTCACTGCTTTACTGTGCTGCCCTACAGCTGAAGCAGCCTGAAACCTTCTAAATTATGATTGGAATCGATTTATACACGGGCGGAATATTACAGATCTGTCTTCTCAGTGGTAGCCTTAAAAACAGGGAAATTTAGTGAGAGACTCTACTTAAACTGGAGTTTAATACCCAACTAATCCACAGTTACCTGGTGAGGCACACATGAAAATGCCTGACATTTCTTGTGTATGGGAGTGAATGTTACTATTTTGCACTCATTTTGCATGCATTCATTTCGATTTGAGCAGAAGTATTTCATCTGATTATTACATCTATTATATGATTAAAAGTCATGTGTGCAAAATAGCTAAGCACAGTTATTACCCGAACTCTTTGATTAAAAAAAAATAAAAGTTGATCTGCAGTGGTTTGTCCTGAAATACACACACTATTACCCATCCCCCTCTCAAATCATAGTCATTCATCATTTGCTTTAAAACTCTAACCTGAGATTTTTCTACTTATTGATGCATATTCTTCATTCAATAGAGGATCTTCTAGTGGCTTACTAGGCGTAGATTCCGCATGGCACTCTGATCCTGAAAAACCGAGAGACATTTTCAAAAGGCCCTCAGTGCTATGCACAATTTTTGAGCATTAAAACGTTCCTGGAGAATTTACAGGTCTTACTCTGCCTTCCACGTGTACAGGTATAATTCAGGAATAATTCCATTGAGGCCAGTGGAGCTATATTAGAATAAACTGGTGTTAAGTCAGAATCACATCCTACATGTAAATGGACCCACTCATTCCCACTTGTCCAAATGTACTTGTACGTTCTCTGCTTTTGTACACAGATGTTACTGCTGAGGAAGGCCGTTATAGCGGTTCTCTTGCCTTTGATACTAGCCACATGTCCCCACCCCATCCACTCCAGATGTTGCTATTAAGGTCATCTCCCTGGCTCATCACTCCAACCAGATCACTCCCTTGCCCCTCCACATCATGCTTGTTCTAATCTTTGCCTCCAAGGCCCTTAACCTGTTAACCATGTAACTCCGTGGCCATTACCTCTAATCTAGACCTGTGTGACAGAGAGGAGAATCATGTTGTTAGAGTATCACCTCTAAAAGCTAGACTTGCCAATACTAGCACAGATACTCACGGTTGGGCTACAAAATGCCTGGATTAATGGGAAACGGGTAGCTTGACTATTTGGACATTACGTTCCATTCTACTTCTTCCTGAGATTGCCAGTTTCAAACTGGCCAGTCTCCAACTGCCAGCTGCCACCCCCGCTGTGACATGGGCGGGCCAGATGCCAGCTCTTGCCCAGGTGGCAGGCCCTACCTAAGAACTGACAACGTCATAGCTGGAGACCAGACCAGCTCATCTTTGTGTTAATTTTGCTCAAAACAGCTAATAGGCCATCTCTGTACTACCACTTTCCTTGGCATAATTTCTGTCACTCAGGGGTGTGAAGAGACACAGCCCTGAGCAGCGTAAGTTACACCAACAGAAGTGCTGATGTGGACAGCTCTATGTCAGCGGGAGAGCTCCTCACTCACATAGTTACCACCATGCATGGAGTCAAAGAGAGACCTCTCTCCTGTGGGCATAGAGTGGCTACAGCACAGCTGCATCAGTACAGCTGTGTTGCTGTAAGCTCTCAAGGGTAGACATGGCCTTAGTCTTCCAAGAATGCTGGTGGTGTTTAGACGCTATGAAATGCTTGTCTGTTCCTGCATGCATTAATCTCACATTATATCAACATCCCATGTTATACCATAATATTTTAAGTGGTTGCTCTGTAATTGTGTAAACCCCAACCAACGGGAGAGAAGCATTGCCAAGTGTGAATTACTAGTTTGCCAGAGGAGGTGTTATCTCCTGCTCAACAAAAGAAGGCCCATAGACATCAGACAAACCATTGTGGAACATCAGAGGACAAAAGACTTTGTTCATTGCTCTTACTCACCCCATCCCTCATCATGAAGAGGGGAGGTGCTCATGAACTCATGCCATCATTTTGAATAAAAATCCCTGATGAAAAGAAACTACATCTTTTTGGCTTTTTGAACTTCAAAGGGCCAGAGACTCTAAAAACTGAAGCCAGGGACTGCCTCCTGTGGCTACCCTGAAAGACTCTTTGAATAGAGAGAGAGCACTACAACTGAGATCCCCCTCCCAACCTTAAGCAGATACCAGCAACTACAGACCATACAACAGAAACACTAAGAAAGGTACACATCCTTGCAACAAACCCCATTGCCAACTCTGCCCACACATCTGCACAAATGACATCACGATAGGGCCTAATCAAACCAGCTATTCCATCAAGGGCTCATTCACCTGCTCATCCACCGATGTGATATATGCCATCATGTGCCAGAAATGCCCTTCTTCCTTATACATTGGACAAACTGGACTGTCTTTGCAGAAGAGACTAAATGGACCCAAAATCAGATATCAGAAATGGCAACATTCAAAAGCCTGTAGGGGATCACTTCAATCTCCCTTCACACTCCATGAAAAACATGTCAGTTGCAGTGCTCCAACAAAGGACTTTAAATCAGAGTTTCAAAGGGAAGCAGCAGAGTTGGAATTCATATGCAAATCTGACACCATTAACTTGGGTTTGAACAGAGATGTGCTGGTTCTCTAATTACAACAGGTAATTTCCCTCTCTTTCAATCTCCCCACCTTCTTTTCGGTTGTTCCACACTGTTTGAATAAAAATCACCTGTTCAATTTGCTGAAATAATCATTACTAATCTTGTGCCCTGCCCTTCACTGCATTTATTTTTCCCTTCTACACTGTACATTTTCCATTTCAGCGTCCAAGAAAGTGGGATTCACCCACAAAAGTTCATTTGATAAATAAAATTGTTAGTCTTTAAAAGTGCCACATGACTCCTTGTTTGTTTTATTACAACTCTGTCTCAAGATTTGGCTGATAACTCATGTGTATATATGTTTGCACACTTAAACCTGTAAATAATTCTCATTCCTTTTCCTAGTTAATAAACATTGAGATAGTTTATTACAGGATTGGCTAAGCAAGGTGTTGTCTTTGGTGTAAGATTTAGGGGTTTAACTGATCTGGGGCTGAAAGCAACCTGAATGTAGAGTGATTTTGTTGTGTAAAGTGACCATGTGTCACTAAGGCAAATTTGTCTGGGTGGCAAGACAGAGTAGAGGGTCCACTGTCTGCGACTCCAGGGTAAGACTGTCATAGGAATGCAGGAATTCACATTTGTTACTGGGTTGACGAAATCTAATTATAGAACACACCTGCAGTTTAGTGTGTCTATTTCTGATAAGTTGTCCTGAGGTAAGCAATCAAAGTTGTGATCCACTCCAGACAGCATGACAGCCTCCTCTCGTGTTTGTCTGCTATTATATCCTATTCAGAGTCTTGTATCCTCATCATTGTGGTATTTAGGAGAAGAATCTGTTCTTCCCTTCCCACGCATGTGAGATAAAGGCACATTCTGGATCTGATCACAAGCCAGGATAGGATAATTAACTTGAATTTCCCATGCAAAACCAGGATTAGGAAAGTGCAAACATTACCAGGTGTCTCATGGGATTGGGAACATGAGTGGGTCAAGGAGAACTCTCAAAAGGAAAGCCCGATTCCCCCCTCACTTACACTAGAGTAAATCAGTAGTCGCCCCAATGAAGTCAACTGACTTACTCTAGGTTTACTCAGAGCAGAATTTGGCCCCTCAGGGCTGATTTCAATTTTAAGCACACCAGTTTTACAAGCAATAACTGATGCTTGCCAGCTTATATTTGATTTACACTCACGTAAGCAAGACTAGAATTAGGGCAGTTACCTAGGTAGGATTCAAGTCACAACACAGAGATAGTTTTTACTTACAGTAGGAATCATGATACTGCTTATTAAAGAAATGGAAGTTTTGGAGGCCTGCTGTTCAGAAACAGCACATTTGGGCCTCATACATTTAAGAGAGCGTTAAGGAACAGATCCCCTACATGTTAAATACAAGGCTTACCCTCTCCAGTTTAGTGAGAAAGGAGGTGCTTCCTGAAGGTTCATAGACCCCAGTTCTTCACAATTTTTTCTTAAATAATGAAACATATAACTGTCCAACTACAGATCAGCTCCTTTCCTTTTCCTGATAATTCCTCCTTTAGGATACATACACAGCCCGGAGAACCCCAACCTGCGATCTAATAAACTCCCACTCTTTGTCTCCAAGATCCTGACATGTAGGATAATGAATGACTTTTCATCATTTGAATAACAAGTGCATTATGCCACTTTCAAATTACCTTGATATCCAAGCTCCATATTAGGTGTGAGATTTGATTAGGACATTTCAGCTTGCCATAGCTACTTTACTCAACAGAGCTCCACTGTAACATTTCTCTGTTCAAGATAGCAGGTGTTAGCAGTGGGGAAAGAAATTGGGACAGAAAATTAAAGATATTGTGGAAGCTGAGAATTATAAAAGGACCTACTGGGAGCAATTTTAGTAATCACAGTTTAATAGCAAGGGAAATAAACTAAGAAAAGTCTGTGATTAATGTTAAACAAGAAAATGTTTGAATTAAATAGAGACAGGCCCAAAATGGAACCCAGGAAACAAACCCAGTCTCCAACTTCCTTATTATTATTTGGATTACCAACAGCATGGTGCTGGGCACCGTAAAATGCATACTCTGAGACAGGTGCAGCCTCTAAAGTTCTGTCAATGAGCTAACCTGTGGCTTTTCCACAACCTACATCTATGGGGCAACAAAGAGCTGTATTGCCCAGAGAGCAGCCCCCAATAAGTTGGGATTCAGTCACAGTTTGCTCCTTGGTTACCCTTTGCACCAGAGTAGGGCGATAGCAGATGTATCTGAGCCAAAATCTATACCTAGTACAGTGAACATCGCCCAGTTTGCAAGCACAGCTGTGGTGGCCTGTGCAGGGTGGAGGGGAGTCAAGAATCTGCCCTCATTCCACTTCTTGCCCTTTCTTTATACATATGTGCGGGCGTAGGGAATACAATAGCTGCGTGGAAGCTGCTTTCCTTTCTGCACTGTTACTCACAGTAAAGGTAGCTGGAGAAGGGAACTAAGGGGATGTGTTACATTCCCTTACTCCCCTAAATAAATATTCAGGGCAGTCCTCAATCTGGGTGTAAGTAGACAAGACAGACAAAAGGCAAGGGAAGCAGAAGATTAGGGACGGAGGCAAAAGGGAATGCTGTCCAAAGCACGTCACCCAGAGAGATTTTAGTCACAACAAGGGTTCTGGATGGGGTGGGGCATTCAATCCCAAAATATGAGGGTATCCTTACTGCACCAAGAGGATGCATAAAAACAACCCTTCCCAATGGCCTAAAATAAAATCAAACGGTGCTCTAAAGTACACAGGGCAGAACGCTGGTATTTCAGTGAAAAGCATGCAAGGCATTACAACAGGTAGATGGTAAGCTATCCTAGCTAGAGCAAAGAACAACAGATTCATAGATTTTTAAGGCCAGGGGAAACAGCCTAGATCATCTAGTTCGACCTTCTGTGTAACACAGGCCACAGAATTTCATCCAAGAAATTTCTGAAGTGACAGGAATTAGTCTTCTTTACTACAGAAGAGCCTCTTTATAATCTTCTTTCAAATGATATTTGAACATTATTCTTAAGCTAACTGATTGGTGTTAGACTGAATTGTTCTACTGCAGAAAGAGCAGTCAAGAAAGTGATGAGTAACTCTTTAAAACAACAGAGTCTTGTGGCACTTTTAAAGACTAACAGATTTATTAAGACAACAGAGTCTTGTGGCACTTTTAAAGACTAACAGATTTATTAATCGCATGAGCTTTCGTGGGAGAAAATCCCACTTTGTCAGACGCTTTGAAGATAGGAAAGTTACAGAGTGGGAGGAAATTAAATGCAGGGCTCGAAGTGGGATTTTCTCCCACGAAAGCTCATGCGATTAATAAATCTGTTAGTCTTTAAAAGTGCCACAAGACTCTGTTGTCTTAATAAATCTGTTAGTCTTTAAAAGTGCCACAAGACTCTGTTGTCTTTCTACAATAGACTAACACGGCTACCCCTTTGGTCTTTAAAACAAGAGTGCATTAAATGTTCAGTTGGTGGTGGGAAGTAAGCTTCTGTCTGGGCATGGGGCATTCAACTCGCTGGCTGGAGCTAATGTTGAACTTCTTATTGAAATTTTTTATTCCTTCCAGCTCAAGCAAAACTCATGCTGATTTCCTGTCACTCACTGAGCTTTGTTTTAAGAGTTACTCATCACTTTCTTGGCCACAGATTCATTATTTAACTGGTACCAACGAATCCTGAATGCTTTAAACACAACACTGCACTTTTTGTACTGCTCCTACAATAAAACAGATCTGCCTGCAACCAATTTCAGAAGGCAGAACTGTAACATCAGATACCTGAAAGCAGACTGCTGTTATTCTTTTCTTTAGCTACACTGACCCGGTGTAATACAGAATATACTTTCCACGGAATAGCAGTACTCAGACAGCCATCACTCTGCATACTGCTTGATGTGATTTTATTCCCCTGGAAGGGGCGACCCTCTGAGCCCTGAGGATAATACCATGAAGTCAATGAGAGTTTGCCTGAGTAAAGAGTGAATGAAAAATAAGTAGTGATTTAGACTGCTGAGAGTATTGGAGGGCACCACTTCAACAGAGGCTATTCCAAGTTACAAACCCAATTTTCACGGTGCCCTGTCACAACAACTGCAAGTCACATTGAGCTGGAAATCTGCATTCTATCTGGGATTTTTTTCCCCATTACCATAGCACCTGAAAGCCTTCGTCCTGGATTTATTTTTTAGAGTTTTTATAGAGGGACTGATGTCCAACACTGAAAGAAAAGGGGAACAGGAGTCAGGCAGACTTTCATGCTTCATTCCTAGCTCTGGCACTTACTCTGCATACGAACTTCAGCAAATCACTTAAGCACTTTGAGCCTTAACCTACCTTCCTGTAAAATGGATATACTACTAATGTTTGTCATTATAATGTCTGAAGATTTTATTAGTCAATGTGATCTGAGACCCTTGAGAGAATGAATTATATGAATAAACATATTATTCACCGTCTAAGTGAGGACCATATTTTCTGAAATTAGGGAGATTTTCAGCAAGTTCTCATTGCCTGAGAGGCGAGGGAACTTGCACACACACACATACACTTTGAAAGTGCCCCTTAAAAGTATTTCCCAACAATGGTGATTGCTATTAACCTATGAAATTAGCTTCATTCCATCCGTTCAACAGTTGCTATAGTTTACAAACCCCCTTTCTCCCCCCCTTTTTTTTGGCTGACCTTCCACCCCTGATCCTGTTGTCAGTTGCCACGGGGGCTATGTGGAAACATATGTGGGCTTGGGAAACAGCAGCGCAGCAGCTGTCAGATGGAATGAGATGGGGGCAAGAATCCAGGGATAGAGCTTTTGATTGTGGTCAGGTGATAGGCACAGGAGTCTGTGCCTGCCACCACAAATCCAGGACACCTGCTATGGCTGGACTCCCGCTGCAATTCAACCAGGGTAGGATTTATCCCCTGGATCCTCACCCACTTATAGACAGATATAGTGTAGAAAACATATCTATATATCTTACTAAGGATATCTCTCAGATAAATTTGCATTGGTGGTTTGCTGAGGGTTTCTCCCCAGAGAATCACTATTTAATTGCTCTTATCTTCATAAAGCTGTCCAGAATGGTTTATTTAAAGCTTATCAAAGAGACATTGATAGCAACGGATTGTCTGGTTAAAAACTGCAGCGCTGGTATTCCTCTAGCAGAACTGTGGTAAAAATAATAGGTCTCTTAAATCAATCATCAACATTCTCTAATTTATTATGTTGTTGTATTTTCAGACCCATGCATAGCATACACAGCACATGATTACAAAGAAAAGCAGTTAGTAGATATACAAAAAGACAACTGCAGAGCTACTTACTGTCAGCACTTTGGGGTGGGGGGGTGGGAATAAAATACTTTGACAAAGAATAAAAACTGCATACACTATAAATTAAAACAAAAAAACCAAGCACTGGTGAGACCTTGATTTAAAAAAAAGACAACACATTTCATATGTATTGATATTTCATACAGTCTTACAAAATTGTACAATATTGAACATAATTCTGAAAAGAGTATGCAGATACTTTATTTTAAAAAGAAATAGCCCAGTGGCAGCTCCAAAAGCCAACAACAAAACCAAAAAGTTTTATTGAACACAGAGCACCTCGTATGTGTTCTATACAGCTTTTCTCTATCAACGTGGGCAGGAATAAGGCACAGCAGTATATACATTGGAACAAATCATTCTTAATTCTTTTTCAATCAATATAGCTTTCTTTTTCCTAGGAATTATCTGCCAGCAGGTCACTATTGCTGTGAATTGGTATTAGTATTCCTAATGGCTTCTTTAATTGTTTGTGCAGACACATTTTAGCACATAAATCATTTCTCCAATATGAGCGTTGTCATTTTCACACTGTTATTTCTCCTTCCTGATTGGATGACCTATGCTTTATGAATAGGAGATGGGCCTGACTAAAAAGCAAGAATAAAAACTGGGGCTTTGATTCTCTGTGGAGAAGCACATTAGAGAAAGAGAGCATAAGATAAGCAGGACTAGGGAGTTTTAGTACATTTTGTATCTCATACTATTCTCCTTTATACATAAAGAGGCTCAATATTTGGCTACATGCCTGCAGTCCAAATTTCAAGATAGCTGGGTTCCTTCATAATTGATATACAGAGAAAAATACAGGTCAGGTTTATTGACTGACTAGAAGACTTCACAGCAGTTTTTCTCATCACATTTCATTCTAACAAATTGTGTGTGTTGAAGGTGGCTTTATGCAAAGGATGTCACTATATCCTGGTCCAGCTTACTATTGCTGAATGCTGGGGCTCTAGCCAGGGAATTGGGTTGGGAAGTAACTGTATATTCCTCCTGCCATATACAGCACCAGACAATGTCACATATTAATACACCAAGGGCATGAACTGACTTCATTTGTCTCAGTTTCCCACCGTCTGTCATCATTCACCAGAGTCACTATTCTGTCAGTTTAGTAATTGCATGTGTTTTCCCTTGAACATCTAATGTTTTCTATGGAAAAGGCCATTGTAATTGCTCAACTCTATAGAAAAAGCCACCCTGGAATTGCTGCTAAGGAGGAATCAGCTGTGGGAGGAACAGGGTCTAACCTGAATGGAGGATGTGGGAATACCAACCAATAGAATCATAGAAGATTAGTGTTGGAAGGGACCACAGGAGGACATCTAGTCCAATCCCCTTCTCAAAGCAGGACCAACCCCAACTAAATCATCCCAGCCAGGGCTTTGTCAAGCCACACATTTAAAAACGTATAAGGATGGGTTTCCACCACCTCCTTAAGTAACCCATTATAGTGCTTTAACCACACTCCTAGGGAAAAAGATTTTCCTAATATCCAACCTAAACTTCCCCCACAGCCACTTGAGACCATTGCTCCTAGATCTGTCATCTACCACCACTAAAGACAGCCTAGGCCCATCTTCCCTGGAACCCCCTTTCAGATTGTTAAATAGCTACAGTACATCTCTAAACTACCCAGGAAAGGTCATTTGGATACTGGTATTAAAGAGAGGAATATCAGCATAACCATCTATACAGAGAGATGCCACCCAAAAGATATAGCAAAATAATCTTTTTCCACAGAGCAACTTCATTATGTAGCAAATTCTGCTTTCTGCTCTGTAGTCATGAAAGGTCCTTGACAACAAAACTGATGCAATCCGATGATGGAGGAGGGTCCAAAGATTGGAATCTGAGGCCGAGACATACACTCCCTGCTCGTTGTAACACCTTTTCCCACACAAGGTTCATTCTTTGTCCCTGCAAGGAGTTTCTGAATGGCAGCCAATATAGGAGTAGAATAGGAGATAGGAGATCTGCCATTACAGGAATCCATTGTCCTTTATTGAGATGGGAAGCAGGAATGCCGCCCATAACTTCAAACAAGGATTTAGTGTCCATCCCTAGCCAGTGAAATTCCTGCAACTTGGCCAGAGGCACAGGACTTAGCCCTACTTCAGCTCTAACGAGAAGGGCTGCATCCATGTTGTAGTGCATTTGCAAATCTCATTCTGAATCACTATAAATGGAATTTTGTAACATCTAGTTCACTATAAGATCCCCTGGACCTATTTTTACTGACACATGTCTAAAGGTATTTTGCTGAACTTCAGTGCACCCCAAATACATACGCATCTCAAGCACCTTGGCGTTCATCTCTATAATTATGACATTTTTAGTACTGTGGTTATATTTTGGACTAGTTTCAAGTTGACATTTTACATTGCTTAGCCTCTGCCCTGCCACAGCTTGTCAAAGGTGTTGCACTCTATTACATTGTAATGGGACCAACTAAAGCAACACTATTATTGCCTTTATGACTAACGGGTCTCTAATGTGGCATCTTATATGGTTATACAAATTCCAAAGAGCAAAACTGCCATCTGATCTTTGCACTGAAATTCTCACTGCAGTCCATCTGGGGAACCTTTAGCTACATATGCAGCTATAATGCCACATCTCCTTGATGAACAACTGCAAACACTGATTTTCACTAACGCAAGATGACAAACAATGGGAGTTGCATTGCTCTGGCTCTTGTCCTATCTTAAAATAAAATACTGTATGATAGACTAGTCACAGCTGCACTGTTATAAAGAGCAGTCTCTGACTGCTAAGCAAAGCAGCTGAGAGGTTTTTAAAAAAAACCACCAACCCACCCACAAATTAAGATCTGAGGACAAACTTGGGTGGCTACAGCTAGGCATATAAATAAAAGTGGTCTGATTCTGAGGTTTTGCTGTGCAGTCACAGCAACCAGTGACTTCCCTGTTTCAAGCATGAATCCAATAGGAAATGTAGGGGCTCAGCAACTCTGAAAATCAGGCCACTTCTAATTAGGTGCCTATCTATGGACTGTGGTACCTAATATCTAACTTTGAAAATATGGTCTGAGATTTCATCTCATTTCTATAAAATCAGTTCTTTCAGAATAGAGTTTACATTTTATCTTAAAGGCACAGTCAACTGGTATCCCAAAAATAAAGGGCTAGATTCTGATAGCCATACTCATGTTGAGTAGCACCTTCTTTTGTGAATAGACTCATTGAAATCAATGGAAATGCTTTTGAAGTAAGGGCTTGATCACTCAAAGCAGAGGCATAGCCAGAACTGATTTTTTTGGCAGGTTTTCTAGCTGACATGGGTAGACACAAGGCTTGTGTCACAAGCGAAACAGAGGCTGATAAAAATGTGGGATGAATTGCTTAAAATCTGATTTCAAAATGCTACCCCACTGACTCGAAGCCTGATTAAGTTAATGGAAAGATTCTCATTGATGCCAGTGGGCTTTGGATCAGTCTTTAAAAGTACTGCAAAGCCAGAACAACAGTATCAGAATCTGGCCTATGATAAAGTGGGACTGTACATGAAGGGCACAGAATTGCAGTAATTGCATCTCACCCCTTCTGTACTTGACACTTCAACACCAGCCCAACTACAAGCAAACAAAGGTTTCCTCTTAAAATGCTGCAAAGACACCTTTTAATTGTTTAAAGTAAAACTGTGGTAATTCGTGAGCAGCTTTCAGATTCGGGCCCTTCAAGATTATGTAGGGCTATATATGTGGTTATACAATCTTGTTTCTTGAAGGTCAGCAGGAAAAAAAAAGATGTCTAATTCTCCTTCTGGATTTCGATGCTGCAGGAATCAATATGTTCTTGAGACACCATTCCATGGAAAATGTAAACCTTAATGTTATCTGATATTTGGGTTGTACAAACTCAAGCAAGTTGCAGAGACCATAATCCTAGGCTGTGAATCACTGCTGCAGATCTAATCAGTACTATTGTCTTCTGCCCATCACCTCTGTTCTTTGTGTGGGAATGGAAGGATGGGTCACATATTAGCATTGCTCTTCTTTATTGGGGTGCCTTGGTAGCTGAAGATTCCAATATGACCAAACATAACCAGAGACAAATTCAGTTTGCTAGTTTCTCTACAGTAGCCTTGTCCAACCTACGTCCCGTGGGCCAGAATCTGGCCGGCCAGAGGCTGGAATCTGGCCCGCGGGTCACCTGGGAGCAGCAGCCAGGCAGCCCCAGTGGGGCCACCGCAGGCCCAGCGCGGGACCCAGCAGGGGCGGTGGGGAGTCCCGGCAGGGGCTGTGGCTAGGCCAGGCAGGCCCATCGGGGGGCTGTGGCAGGCCTGGCTGGAGCACCAGCGGAGGGCGCAAGAAGCCGTGGTGGGGCTTCCACTCCTGCCACAGGCCCCCAGGCAAGACCACGGGGAGCCTGCGGGGTTGTGGGCCTGGCAGTGAGGCAGAGGTGGCCACAGAAGGAATGGAGCAGCTCGGCGTTCCAGGGGTGGCATGGGGCTGGGATCCGGCTGCAGGGTCAGAATAGGGCTGAGTGTGACACAAGACTGGGAAAGGGGGGAGGCTGGGGGTGTGTGTGTGCAGCAGGAAGACAGGATTGGGCTCAAGGGGGCAGTGCAGGGCCAGTATCAGCCTAGGGGCATGGTGCAGGGCCAGAATTGGGGCTGAGGAAGGGGAGCGGCATGGGAATGGGATGGGAGGTGGCATGTGGCTGGGAAAGGGTCTGGGGGAGTGGTGCAGGACCAAGGAATGCATGGGGATGGGATTGAGGTGGCACGAGGGTGGAATGGGACTGGAGAAAAAAATCGGGAGGGGGGGGTTGATGAGGGGCTTGCTCAGGGCTGGGGAGGGAGGGCGTTACAGGGATGAGATGGGGTGGCATGAGGGTGGCTCAGGGCTGGGAAAGAATCTAAAGGGGGTGATGTGGGGCTGGGGTTGGGCCAGGGGGGTGCAGCGTGAGGGCAGGGTGCAGCCCATGGCTGGGAAGCCAGTGTAGGGGAAAGGGTTCAGGGAGCTGATCCAGTGCAGGGCAGGGGATTGGGAACCGGTGTGATTGAGGGAAGAGGAAGCAGATGGTCCTACAACCTAGCCACACTGCTCCTCTGCCCTCCTGCACCACCTTTGACACCCCAACCCTTACAGCTATCCTTCTCCTGCCTCGCCAGGCCCCCTACCACTCCATCCATCCTCGTCCCTTCTACCATCCCTACCGTGCTCTGTGCCTGTTTCCCATGCTCTTCCTTGCTACCCCTGCCCTACTTATGTTCCCCACGCTCTCTCCTCCCTTATCTATCCCAAATTTACTCACTCCCCCCCCCCAATGAGAACAGAATTGAAATGTGGCCCCTCACCCATAAAGGTTGGACACCCCTGTTCTACAGTATAAATGAATATTCTTAACCCCTCTAAGGAAACAAAAGAGGCTTAAAAGTTCACACAATACAAATATATGATAAATTTTGTTTCCACCATTTTCCACCCTTTTCAAAAATAATATTGAAATTCAATACTAATGAAAGGTACTAGCTTTTTTGAATATTAGGATTGCTGGGCAGAGCCCACCAAAGCAATAATAGGGACATCCCATCGGATGAGGGAGGGATCACAGAACCCAGAAATTAGCAGATACCAGACTGACTGCCCTGGAGAATGAGTTCCTTATTGAAGGAGCAACTTCAGTACAAGCAGCAGCTGAGTAGGAAGTTCTACCCACACAGGTGATAAAATAATTCATTCTCCAGCCTCATTCATACTTCAGTCATAGATTCCAAGGCCAGAAGGGACCATTGTGATTAGCTAATCTGATTCCCTGTATAAACTGGCCATCAACAAGTTTAGGCTTGAAGTTAGATGAAGATTTCTACTCATCAGAGGAATGAAATTCTCAAACAGCCTGCCAAGGGGAGCAGTGAGGCAAAAAACTTACCTGATTTCAAGACCAAGTTTGACAAGTTCTTGAAGGGGATGGTATGATGAGACTGTCTACAGTAATACGCTCGCACATCTGCATCTGCTAGCTTCAAAACTCCCCAACAGCCAGAGATGGAGAAGAATCCGAGTTACTAAAGAGCATTCTTTCCCAGGTATCTGGCTGGTAGGTCTTGCCAATATGTTCAGGTTCAACTTATCACCATATTTGGTGTCAAGAAGGAATTTTCAGCCAGCTCAGATTGGCAGAGATTCCAAAGCTTTATCGCCTTACTTTGCAGCATGGGGCCTGGGTCACTTGCTAGTTTAAACTAGAGTAAACTGTGGATTCTCTGTAACTTGGAGTCTTTATATCATGATTTACGGACTTCATTAATGCAGCGAGAGGTTATGGGTCTATTACAGGAGTTGATGGGTGAAGTTCTGTGGTCGGCAATGTGCCAGAGGTCAGACTAAGTGATCACAATGGTCCCTTCTGACCTTAAAGTATATGAGTGTATAACACTGGCCCTAGAACTTCTCTCGTAGACAGCCAATAAAGTTGTCAGTTAGTGACAACTGTGCTTAATTTTTGTGATTACTGACCATGGCGTGTCTTTATTAAGAAACCAACTCATTTACTGGCAGTTAGACTTGTACGTCTATGACATAGACTCATAGAGTTTAAGGTCAGAAGGGACCAGTACGATCATCTAGTCTGACCTCCTGCAAAATGCAGGCCTCAGCGTGAAGGTGAGGACATTCTGGGATGCAATCCAGACCAGTGAGAGGCTTTGTCAACCTTGGCCTGCAACCTGGGATTCCTCATGTTTCAAAGCTGTAGTCCCCAACCTGGGCCCCTCACAAACAGTCAGGCACCAGGCAGGTCATCATCTGATTGTCTGCAGGTAAGTGCAGCCTGCCAGCAACACTCCACTCACTCTCTGGTTTCCACCAGTCTTGGTTACCCTTTGCAGGGTGACCCTCAGTCCCAGCTTTTCCCCAAACGCGTGTTCTGCACTGTCCAGCCCTCTCCTGCGGTGCGTCTACACTTGTGAATTAAGTTGACTTAAGCCTGCTTAAATCGACTTAATTTAATCTACGTCTACACTACAATTTCCTTAAGTCAACTTAAGCTGCTGCTTAAGTCGACTTAAAGAAATTTTAAGTCGACTTTATTAAACCTACTTTAAAGTCGACTTTACTGGCTAAATCGACTTTATTAAGTCAACTTAGCCAGTGTAGATGCAGATTAGCCTTAAGTCGACTTAAAGGGCTCCAGGGCTCCCCCCCACTGACATCCCTGCCAGGGTGGCTGGCACAGCCAGAGCCTGGCGTGCCCACCCACATGCCAGGACACAGCTGTGCCCACCCCGCTCCTATACCCTGCCCCTGTCCTGCTCAGCCCCCATTGTACCAGGGTACAATGGGGCAAATGCTGAGCCCCCTGGCACTTTGGAAGGGATGCCCCCCCTCCTCCCGCCACCATGGACCAGTCCCAGGTCCACCTAGCCCCTACAAATCAACTTAGGTGTCCAGTGTGGACACTAAGTCGATTTGGCAAGGTCCACTTTAAGTCGACTTAATTTTGTAGTGTAGACATGCTAAGTCGACTTAACAAAATCAACTTATTTTGACAAGTGTAGACATAGCCCTGGAGATTTCGATATTTTAGGTCTATTGCCTCTCTAATGGGAACAACATTCAAAAGTTTTCTCCTTTAAACGGAGTTACCCATACAGTTTAAAAAATACTGGATTAGTTTTGATTAAAGAATAAAATAAGTTTATTTAACTACAAAGATATGATTTTACTCACTTAATTCCTAAGGCATTAAAGCGAAATGGCCACAAGAAAAATGGAAAAAGACAAAATGCTTCATAGTACTAAAATTAAAACTAGACTACCTTTAAGGTGAAATCCTTTACCCCATGTTTCCAGTAACCTTGACTGCCAAATTCGCAGGCCAGGATCTGCTCCCAAAGTTCAAAGGCTGTTTGTTTAGTCTTTTTAAGTGAAAGACAGAGATGGATTAGAGAGATAACACAGGGTGGTTTTGCCCCTCACTTTCGTAGTTCAGTCACCCTCTGAAATTCATTTTTCTGGGGGTTACCCCTAGATAAAGTTAATTCCTATTGTGGGGATGGAGATATATTTGTTCTTGCCCCTCTTCCTTGATGAAGAACAGTCACTTGATCGGTAATCACCCATCAGCTCTGATGGCACCTGGCTAGAAGCACGAACTTGTCTTTGAGAAACTGATTTATCTAACTTTGTCGGGTAAACACATTTCAGATCTAATTTCAGCTTATCTTTGTAACTTTATATATAATGTAACACACGTTTCATCATGATACTGACCAGTGAATTATTAGTTTTTAAGTGATATCTCACAAGGCAAATTTATACGAAGATTATTACAATGGTGTGTAGGGTATGAATACATGAGTGTATTGAGTCACAATCACCAAGCTGCCATTGCATGGTTGAAATTTTGATGTTAAAGCTTCTCTACACAGAGAGTTAGTGTGTGGTGAAGCAGACTGTGAATCTAGAGTGCATCGCTTGCCATAACCAACTGACCATGTGGACCCTACTGTTGTTCACTTTGACCTATTGCCATTTCAAATATCTCAAAGCATGCTAGAAAACTTTAGTGCATGACAGTGTCCATGCAGCCAGTCAGTGTTCAGTAGCCTGCTGTAGATCCATACCCTAGCTTGCAATGCACTAACTCTCAGTGGAGGCAAACTATTAGAACTTGGAGCCAGAGAAATGAAAAACCCAGAATTTGTTCTGAGCTAGATTAGATCTATTATTATAATTATTATTTAGTAACCTGTTATAAATGCTGAAAGACCACAACCAGGGTAGACCTTATTGAGCTAATATAAATACATAGTAACTGACAATCCCTGCTCCCAAAGAGCTTATCTCTAAAAGACAAGATGTCTGTCTTATCCACCTGTTAAAAGTGGGCTATGACAACAAACAAATATAATAGAATGTAAAAACAATTCTTGGCCAGTCAGCAATAGCAATCGTGAGCCTTGTCTGAAGCCAGATTCCCCAAGTGGCAAGGCTGTTACTGGTAACTTAGTGTCAAGAGACTGCCTGTGATAAGGGCTCAAGGCAACTGCCACCCTCTAACATCAGCCTTTCATTTGCAACCATACTAAACCCATCTCACAACCCTCCTGGGGATCACAACTCCAGGTTGAGAAACACTGATCCAGATGAGTTGAATACACCCTACAAGACACACTGCATATCAACTGTATACTCCTGGTGAAGAAACACTGCTCTAGACAATCCACTTGACACATTTTGTTCCAAAAATCCATTCTTGTCTAACATTTTCTTCAATATAAACCTTTGAACGCCCAGGTCTTGCATCTGTCACATCTCCTCTTCAAGAGGCTACATAAAATCCCAGCCCACAACACATAAGCCATTTATTTAATACAGTGAACCCAAAAAGATACTTCAACTAAATTTAATAAGCTCACCCAAGAATATTTCAGAAAATTGCATACCTCTTACAGTAGCTTTTGATGCTTCTATAGTTCTTCATTAATTCCTCACAAGCCTTTTCCCTTTAAATACATACTGTAAAAGACATTGAGTCTTTAAAGATGGAAGTTTCTTACAGCTAACATATAATGCAAGTCAAGAATGCAAAAGGTCCTGAGAAGAGAGGAAAGCCACAGATCCAAACAGGAGTTTGTCATGAGGTGAAGCCTTTAAAGAGGCAAACAGTAGAATCTTCTTAAAGTGAATTCTTGAAAAGCAGAGCCTCTCTATAACCACCCAGCCTTGCCAATCTGAGATCTGAGATTCCCCCACGCCAACCAAAATCACAGTGAAACAAAATCACCTGTAAACTACACAATAAGTTTATAGAGGGGTGTGAGTATCATGGGGTTATGAAGAGTATGAGTAAAAATAAGATACTTACCCAAAGACAATAAAAAAATTGAAAGAATAATCCGTATGATTTCCTTAAAATAAAATTAAAATTAGCTGTTTGAATGGTTCTGAATTTGAATATCTATTGTATATCTCTATATCCACACATACTTCCCCCCAAATTACTTTCTAAATGAATATGTGGTTATATTTCTTCCTAAAGCAGACTATTTTAATAGGAAATCAGGCAAGTTACAGGAATTAACTCACCTAGGTTCAGTTCGTGTCCATGTGATTTTCCTTAGACAGAAGGTACATGTTCTTACATTGAGACTCGGGAAACTAGCAGTTTATTATTGTGGTTATTTCTGGCCATTCAGGGGATTACTGTTCTGAAACATAAAGCAGTTCCTATTCACTTTGAATAGTAGTCTATAGATTCAAAATGTCTGTGCTAAGTCTTAATCTACAACCTGTCTGACTCAGAAATAAATCCAAACGAAGCATAGCAAAAAAAATTACAAATTGCCTGCATAACTTCAGGCTATATTCATCAAGCAATGGCTTATAGATACCACATACTGAAAAGATGCAGGAGTTTCACATAGACAGACATTGGGGATTCTAATTCAATTCCTGTTGCCTTTATTTACTCCTAATTCCTTTAAAAAAAAACAGACCAGGTCCTCAGATGGTGTACATCAGTGTAGCTCCACTGACACACGGCTGAAGAGTTAGTCTCTGGATTCTGCTATATGCTGCTGAATTGGAAAGATGTCCTTGAAATTATTTTGGTCATTGGTATTTCTTGCATGCTACAGCCTGACATGGAAATTTCTGTGCTAGGCATTATCTGTAAGCCAAATGCTTTGAAGCACAGTCTCCAGTACCCACCTAGGGTGAAAATTGAAGTGCATACTCAGGGAGTATGCTATAATTTACTATGCCTATAAAAGATCCAGCACAGAACCTCACAGCCAAGGCCGATAAGGTGGCTTTCAGATAAGTTTGTATCCTCCAAATTTTGAGTTGTTTTGGGGGACAGAGGGCCTCCTCCCCCTTGTATAATTTAGGCAGCCTCAGTTACAGCATCCCATAGCTGGCCACCTAGAGAGCAGCAGTGGCCGTCCAGAATCATGATAGCACTTAGAACTGGCACACCATGTAGACCGATCCCTGGTACTCACCCTACACCAGGGCTAGCAGTGGAGTCTTCAGAGAGTAGACTACAGTTGTCTGCCGCAGGGAAATTCATCCCCTTTATAAAGCCCCTTTAAACAGCACACAGGAGCTGTGAGCCTCGCCCTCAAGTTAAGTTACCAGTGAAACCAATGGAAGTAAAAGCTGTATGATTTGCTTCAGAAGTTTGACTTAGTGATTCACTGTTATTTGTAAATGGTTTAGGCTTCACTGCTTTCATATTAAATTCATTTACTATATGTCTTCACTCTGTAAAAGGTTTATGAACTAATGATGTATTTCTCCTTATGTATAGCTACACAAGATAGTTATTTGTAATCCTATTTTATGTGGTTTTAAAATTAATTTAAAGGGAGACTGAGGAAGGTGCAGGGTGACTCCCATAAAGTCTGATGTGCTCTTGTCACAGAAAAGATTCAACTCTGGGCATTATTCCCCACACTGCAACCTCACTGCACACTCTATTCTGAAAAAAAAAAAAAAAAAAAAAAAAGACCACCACACAGAAGAAGAGTATGCCTCGGTTCCAGGCCCTTGCAAGTCCTTCAGTTTCACTGTAAGGCCGTTGGACAGAAGCTAAATGAATTTTTTGCATTGATCTTCACTGCAGAGGATATGGGGAGTTCCCCAGATCAGAGTTATGCTTTTTGGATGACAAATCTGAAATACCGCCACGCCCTGATATGTCCATAGAGTAGCTTTTAGAACAAACTGATCAATTAAAAAAAACTATAAATCTCCAGGACCAGATAGCATTCATCCCAGAATTCTGAATGAACTCAAATATGAAATTGCAGAACTGTAGTATGTAGCCTATTGCTGAGAAAAGCCTCTCTGCCAGATAACTAGAGGCTAATGTAGCGCTGATTTTTATTTTTTTTTAAAGGGCTCTAGAGGCAACCCTGGCAATTACAGGCCAGTAAGCCTAACTTCACTACCAGTCAAATTGGTAGAAAATATAGTAATGAACAGAATTCAGACACACAGATGAACACAATATGTTGGAAAAGAATCTACATTACTTTTGTAAAGGGAAGTCATACCTCACCTCCTGCCTATTTGAATTTTCTGAGGGTATCAAGAAGCATGTGGATAAAGGTGACCCAGTTCATATAGCGTGCCTAGATTTTCAGAAAGCCTGTGACAAGGTCACTCATCAAAGTCTCTTAAGGAGGAAAGCTCCTCTCATGGATCAGTAACTAGTTAAAATAAAGGAAATGAAGGGTAGAAATAAATAGTCAGTTTTCTTAATGGAAAGTGGTAAACAGAAAGGTCCCCCCAAGGATCTGTACTGGAACCTGTGCCATTCAACATATTCATTAATGATCTGGAAAAGGGAGTGAACACTCCACTGGCAAATTTTGCAGGTAATATAAAATTATTCAGGATAATTAAGGAATTTCCTCCCATATGCAATCAAGTTCATTAACATGTAATGATGGTTTCAAATTTTAAGAACCATTCAATGTATTGATTTATAAAGTACCATGCTGTGACATACTGCACCCCACATGCACCCTTCCGGTGTGATTTGTATATCATTCATGTTCAGCCTTACAGAGTAACTGTAGATTGTCTGATGCAAAGTATGTCATATAAAGGGTTTTTGGAATGCTCTTGACATGTGACAGTATGTTTTCTGCAATGCCATACACATGTACAGATATGAAACTCTACCATGCCATGTTCCCAAGAGTGTCTCTTACCTGGCTTCAATAGATGCAGACAAACACAAAGCTGTTTTTCCACATCCTGCGAAGGCATGCATACAGGAACAAGGGACTGGCTAAGTACCTATGAGCACTTCGGCTCAAGTGGAAGGAATCATACCCATTGCTGGACAGGGCCAATCACCTGATCCCAGGGGCTTCAGGGAAACTTGTTAAAAGCTGAGGCATCTTTGTCTCATGGCTCTTCTGTAGAATCCATCTTCTAAGCAACACCAAGGACTGAGAACCTACCCACAAGGAGTCTGGTTGCAAGATCCCTCACAGCCAGCCTGTGTGGCAAAACTGACATTATAGTAGCCAATGTCACAGAGTGGAAGAGACTGGAATATTAATCTTAGTTTAGCATACAAGTTATCTTTTAATTAATTGTGATTAACTCCTTGACTTATTAATCTGTTTTATACTGATTTAAAATCTGACTGTAATTAATACATTTGTTTGTTCTATCTAAAGCAGTGCATGTGGATTGAGTGTGTGCAGAGACTTCACTTGGACAGATATGCACAGAGCTGCATATCATTTTCTTTGATAAATTGACGGACAAGTGTAAATGAGCTTGCAGGGTGCAGTGTTTAGCACTAGTTCTCAGAGTTGCATCTGGGACTGGGGGTATTTGCTGGGGGTCTATCCCCTGAGTGGCTGGCCAGAGCACTCCTTCACTAGGTGAGGGATCAATTACACGTGGGAGGCTGAGCATGAGCTGATCTAGGAGTGGGTGGTTCACACAGCAAAGCAGAGTAAGTTAGGGCCCAGGAGTGAAGAATTGGGATGACACAGCTACACACCAGTCCAGACTACAGGGGGGAATGTCACACATGCATGCCTATGGCTCTATAGAAATAATAAATAATAGAATGTGGGCTAGTTTCTATAATCTTACTTCATTTTAAAAACGTCACAGAGAAATACTAAGGTCTTGTGCAAGGGAAACAGAAGAGTTGGAGAGTCAGTGCTCAGATTTTCAAGGGCTCAGACTTATTCCCTTTGACTTCAGTAGGACCAAGATAAGAGTTAAAAATTAATAACATGGAGAAAACTCAGACTTAAAATAGGCAGGAGAAAATAGCATTCAAAGCTGTCTGAAGAGACCATAGTATTAGAACTACACGAAGGCTCAAAGACAACCCAAAAATATTCAACAGCCACCTCAGAAGCAAGCTATGAAATTGATGGCACTGCCAGAAAAAAATCTCATCTGCCTTTTGGCATTTTAGCTCTATGATGGGCATTCAGACAAGGAAAGGGAAGATAAGATATTCAACTTACATGGGTAGCCATATTATTGCCTGCCAGCGCCCCAGCAATTCCTTGGATTATTTGACAATGTTTCCCATTAATTTTGACTGTAAATTTTGTCTATAGTTTGCTGTGGTTTGGGGCTGTGAAAGTCTCATGCAGTGATTGCATCAAGAATTATTATTAAACACTTTGCAGAGATAGATAAGATCCCTGAACAGTTTACTTGTTCATTTTCACAGTAGACAGAGGACCTATATGACTTTAAAAAAAATATATTGATAAAAACTACACCTCTATGGAAACAAAACCCACGCTCACACTTTCTTTACATCTAAAACTGACAGACCTGCTCTTGATTCTGTAGATGACCTTATTGGGGCGCTTTATTTGGAGCAGTATGCTGAATTGCATTCTGTAATACAGTCCAACTCCAGGACTGCAGATTCCAGGCAGGCCAGAATCTTTAGAAAGCCTGTGTGGTGATATCATAGACAGCAGCCTAGCTAGGGATTCTGGGAGCCAGTTCCAAGAACATCTTAGACTTTGTGCGGGACAAATAAAGCTTTCTAACATACTTTAGGCAGCTGCATGAAGTTCATCAGGAAACTCTTTGTTCTGTGCAACAAAGTCACAGCAATAAACTGGGTACCAAAGACTGAGTTGACATCCAGTTCTTCACATTCATTTGTGTCATATTCACATCACTAAAATCAAATGCTCACGAGAGCAATCTGCTGCAAAAATTGCTATTAAAAAAAATGAAAGGTTCAGAAAATTCTTACACTTGCAAGAAGTTCCATAGCTACTAAAACAATAGCTAAGAGGCAAGTTTTCAGCAAGATGCAGAGACATGAGTTTAACTGTGCCACTTCCATTATGATTGATCCCACTGAAAATTTCCCTTTAAAGTATCTAAGATCAGAAGGCTGAACAAGTTAAGCTGGTCTACTCTTTAAGAGAGATAAATCACTCTAGGGGAGAGAGAAATAACAACTGAGCAGTCACCTGAGAGAACTGGAGAAAGATGCATTAGGATCCTCTTGGGCCATCTTTGGAAGTTATTGTACCTGCCATACTGGATTTAGATATTAAAACTGCTCCCATTTATATTGAGAAATGTAGGTTATTGAATTCCCAAGTGGCTTTTGATGGAGCAAGGAAAGGTAAAAGCCAGAACAGTCACTGTAAAATGATTGTGATGCATTTTGGCAAAAGTGGGAATAGGTTTATGGAGACAGCAATATTCAGTATTACTCCACTTGATGTTCACAACACAACACATCCTTGATAGATTAATGAACCAACTGAAAGAGACAACGAAGGGGCAGACAGACCTGAAAGAACATTGCTGAAGTTTGTTAGGTGGATAATAAAATATTTAGCTTACGTTTTATATTTTGCTGTTGGAGGACTGTTGATACTAACTCATCATCAGTTTTGTTTCATTCTTATAGGAATATTCTTGCTTCTTAATGTGCATCACTAAAATGCAACTTAATGTGTATCACTAACATGCAACATTTCTTTGCCCTTGGTGACATTTTAATCTTCTAGAGAAGGAGGTGGGTTCCCTTTTTTCTTAACACTCATCAGAAAACAGGGTTAGATCACTTCCCTGTTCGTTTCCCTTTGATTTCAGTGGCAGCCAGCACAACAGGCAATTGTTTCCCCAGTGCACCACATATCTTTTCTCCCTGCAACAGCTAAAAGTGAGTCACCAACAGGGACATTTTCTTTCTTTCTTCTAACACCACTTGCTATTTGAAGCCAGAGCATTCTCAGGGTACTTCCAGAGAGAACAAGGAGCTCAGCAAGAGAATATTATCACCCCTAGAGGAAAAGAGGAGCATTTGCTGGCTGCTCAACAGTGCTCCACAGTTGAGCAGGGTTACACTAACTGAGTACTTCAAAGCACTTTAGGATGCTGAAGGACTACTCTGTCAGAATCTGACTGGATAGCCAGCAGAGGCAGGCTGGAGCAGGAGGCAGCTAGTATGAAAATAGTCATGGGCTAAATCAGCAGCATGGGGGAGTAGGATCAAGGGCGGTCTGTCAGAGTGACTAAGCACTGGGAGTTCTCCTGGCAGGTACTGACATTTAACAGACTAGAGACACTGCTTCCCTTACTGCAGGAGAAGCCCAAGAAAGAAAACAGCAGAACACAACTGGTCATCACCTACAACCCCCAAGTCAGACCTCTACAGCACATCATCAAGGATCTACAACCTATTCTACACAATGATCCTTCACTCTCTCAAGCCTTGAGAGACAGACCTCTCCTCACTTACAGACAGACCCCCAGCCTTAAACAGATACTCACCAGCAACTACAGACCAAACAGAAACATTAAAGCAGGAACATATCCCTGCAACAAACCATGTTGCCAACTTTGCCCCCATATCTGCACAAAAGACACCATCACAGGACCTAATCAAGCCAGTTACTTCATCAAGGGCTCATTCACCTACTCAGCTACCAATGTGATTTATGCCATCATGGGCCAGAAATGCTCCCCCTTTTCCCCCACCTTATACATTGGACAGACAGGCAAAAGAATAAATGGACACAAATCTGACATAAGAAATAATATTCAAAAACTCCAGTAGGGAAACACTTCAATCTCCCTGATTACTCCATTACTGATCTGTTAATAGCCGTAATCAGGCAAATGGTTAACAAATCAAAACTTTAAAGCGAAACTGTAGAATTGGAATTCATATGCAGATTTGACACTGTCAATTTAGGGTTGAATAGAGACTATGGGTTTTTTCCCCATTACAACTGGTAATTTTCCTTTTCTTCCCTCACCTGCCCACCTCCCTGCTAATTGCTGTACGTCATTGTTTGAATCCAAACAGCTGCTTTGATTTGCTGTAGCAGTCTGACTTGATCATATGACTTACACTCCGTTACATTTAGTTTGCTCCCATTCTGTAAGTTCCCCATCTTCAAGCCTCTGACAAAGTAGGATTTTCTCCCACGAAAGCTCATGCGATAAATAAATTTGTTAGTCTTTATAAGTGCCACCAGACTCCTTGTTTGGCTGAACTAGTCTTTGGAACGGCTTCTCTTAGGAGTCTATATACCTGCTGTGGCATCACCTGGGTTGGTCTTCACCCATGGACTGACTGAACCCTGGCTGAATGGTACAAAGCCTGACCTGAAGGTAATTGCCTCTGATGATTCATCTGGCTGAAGCAGTCCCAGGTTCATCATATCTTCACAACATTACAATGAAGCAGATAAATGCCATAGTGGTCTGAATTGTAATATGTATACTGTACCCTCTTCTGGATGGATTCAAAACCATTTAACTGTGTCACTGCAGGATGGGGCCTAACCACTAAAGGAAACATTTCTCTGGTTAAATTGGTAAGGATCTTGTCTTTGGAAACAGGCAGATCTGAGTTATGACCATGCTATTGCCATGAAAAGTTCTGACGGGCGGGCAATGACATTCTGTATGACAACCATGAAGTCCAAGGTAGTCACAGCGTGGTCCCGTTTCCATTTCATGAGTGAGAATATGGAGTCAAGAACTTTTAAGTGACTTGCCTATGTGCTTACAGAGTGAGCCAATGTCAGAACCAGGATTAGAATACCAGAGTTACAGACTCCCAGTCAGGCCACACCTCGCCCCCAACACAGAAAATATCTCATCATACACTCCCCTATTGCTATGCAACCGTTTGACAGAGCAGAAACATAATTAAACATTGGAAACAGGCTCCAGTGAGCGCACACCAGATGTTTTGAACTTTTTTCCCCACAATACTTGGCTGAAATGTGGAAAGTTCAACAATCAATGCTCATTCTGACATCTACAGAATTTCCTGACCCTGACTTGATGGGAATTTGATTTGTTATGATTTGTTCTTTTAAAAATCTCAAACTCCCATTTAATTCCAAACATAATTACAATGTGAATTTATGACAGCCTCTCACATATCAGATCCACATATTACATTCAACCGTCAACACGGTTATCTTTCCATCTCACCTAATCCAAATCCTTCCTAATAGTGTTCCAAAATTATGTGCAAATTGGGGTTTCCAGGGTTATGTCTATAATTTCAGAAAAGTTAATAATGTGTAAAGAGTGGGGCTTTCCCCAGTACATAGGATGGGATATCTTGTTTGTCACTAGTCTATATCTTTCTTATTATTCCTTGACTCACAAGTCAAGTTCTGAATTCTAGATTACCCTTATGAGCATGGCTCCACTTCATTTACGATACCGCAGATCCTGTAATATTAGGCTTCCACTGCAACTTTTAATTGAGTGTGCAATTAATACTGCACTAATATTCAATGCCTGTAAAATGTAAAAGGCTAAAATGACTGAACTCTAATGCTACAGCAGTTGTGTTAAGACTTTTAGTCTTCTAAATTTTATATTGTACCAATTATTATTTTTTCTTTCTTTTTTTAAAAAATGAATATAATGTAGTTGCAGCAAAATGTATGGTTATCAAAAAAATTAGCAGGCATGACATCTAGCACATTTTTGTGAAACAAATAGATGTATTCTGGCTTTTCCAAATCACCACTGTTACTAAAAGTCCATTATTACTTTTCTGCAATTTTCCATGTCTTGTGTGCAACTCAGTCACAACTATTTGAAGATCATCCCGCAATTAAGGAAGGGCCTTATTTATGAACTTTGTGAAACTGCCATGCAACAGATTTTGAATAGCTCCATTTTACTGCATGCAGCTCTACAGTGGTTTCCATACAGTTCCTCCTATTTAAAATCCTGAGGTGAAATCCTGATCGCATTAAGTCAGGGGAAGTTTTGCCATCAATTTCAACGAGGCCAGTTTTTCATCCCTGGTGTCTCAGTTCTCCTAATGACAAATATGGGCCAGCAGATAGGTTGCTGTGAGCTGGAGGCCCGTTTTCCATGGTTCCTCTCTCCTCCAACCTAGCACTGCCCATAATGGGTGAAATAACAGGGACCCAAGTTCTCACTTACAGATTATTACTTCCTGTATTTTACCATCAAGCCTCTCAACTATCCAAGGAACCCATATGACTGAATGCACCCCTGTATTCAAACCCTACATACCACTGTAATAATCTTTGTACAAAATATGCCCTGTGAGGTATTATCTGAAATCTAATAATTTGTTGGTCAATAACATGGTGAAATGTATGCAGCAGCATTATATGTAAAGTTACATATTACCAACATCATACAGGGGAAATTCATGTTCAAAGCCACATAGCCCCAATTAGTTGGGAGTAGTTAAGCAGGCCTATCTTGAACAAAGGAATGTGTCAAATTCCAAAGGGGTAGCTGTGTTAGTCTATTGTAGAAAGACAACAGAAAGGTAAACAAGGTCCTTGAAACAGCAAGGCAAGTCTGTATTTCAGCATTCACAGGGAGGAAGAAAGAGCACCATCACCACTAGACTCATTACCTCCTTTACTGGTAGAGTAAATTTTGCTTTCAAGGGCAACCCTCAGAAAAATCCATTTCAAAGGGAGACTGGGAAAAAACACTCCAGGTACATACGCAGGCATACCCACACTCTCTCTCTCTGTCTCCTAACCCTTCCCTCCCTACCACTCAAGAAGACAAAGGAACTGGCCCTTTAGACTTTGAGGGCAGATCCTGAGTTGAGAATTTGGACAGCTATGTTGCTGGGAACATGGTTTAAGGTAAAATCCTCACCACACGTCTAGTTTATTACCTTTTAGTTTCTAGAAAGCATTTTCTCTCTATTTTTCTTGTAACCTATTCTGACTTTAATATCACATAATTGTACTCAAAGTCTCTCCTTTTTTTGTTGAATAAACTTTTTTATTCTTTAAGTCAAAACTAATCCAGCATTGGGTTTAAACTGAATGTTTGGTAACTCCAATTAAAGTAAAAAAAACTGTGTATTGACCCCTTAAAGGGGGCAATGGACCTAAAATATCTGAACTGTCCAGTAGAGGGCAGGACAGTGCAGAAAACGTTTTTAGGAAATTTGGCTCTGGGAGTATGTTGGCGTCATGCTGCTAGTAGTAACCAAGGTTACTGGAAGCCAGAACACAGCTGACGTGTGACTAGCAGGCTGCAGCTCTACACAGACATTAAGGGTGTGACCTACATGTTGTTTGTAAGCAGACCAGGTGGGAGTTACAGCACCAAACATTGTGAGACACTTAAGATTGCAAGGCAGGTGGTGACACAACCCCTTCCTGGATTACACCCCGGAATATAAGAACCAGTTCTGAGATATTTCTTCAGCTCAACTTTAGTTGCACTTGAAGAAATACTACCACAACCTCTGTAAAGTCAGGGCCTGGTACAACCACTCTGTTTTATTGGTGGGATTTTGTTTCCTAATTTTAAAAAAGCATTTTTTTAACTGCACCTGTGTGAATTGTAAATGTGTCTTATGGACTTTACATTATTGTCATTATAAAACTGCGTAAAAGAGACAGCAAATCAATTTCAGAGTCAGTACTTACGTAGCAGGAGACAATTCATACTGACATTTGATATCTGCTGGCTGCCACTTCCAATTAAGCGAGATGCAAGAGAGCAGTGCTGTCGAAATAACAGTGTCGACGGCGCAGTGAAACTGGTTAAGATTCCAGGCACATGTTGTACTTGGTTCTGTGTGTTGTCAAATTCCCACCATAACCAAAACAGTGACATGTACTCCTTTTTTGTTAACTTCTTAAATAGCAAAGAGATGCACGTTAATTCAATCTGTGGATAAATAGCTGAATCTGCCCTGAGGCTAAAAGTCAAACGATTGGAGGGAATGTGAATGAAAAGTGAAATAAACATGATAAGAACTTATAATAATACAGCCCTACCAGACACTACGATAAGACTGAATTCCAACCCTCAAGGCAAGATCATGTGTAATGCTTGTCCACTGTCTCGCAGTGCACAAGGGAATGCTGACGTCAGATCAAAGTCAATGCTTTCCTGAAACTGAGTTATAACTTCTTGGGCAGGACTGAAAGTTGAATGAAAGGACAGGAAATTGCTGAGGCATTAACTAAGCTACAGAAACAATAGGGAAGTCATCCCTGGCAGGGGCTGGTTCAGCACAAGCTAAAAAGAGAACAAACTTGACTGAAGTCACAGGCAGGCCCAGTCCCCTGGTCTCTTATTTTCCTAACCCATAAAATAGATGGAAAAGTCAACTGTGCTTGCAAAAAGCGTTCCCCTTCACTCCCACCCTGCCTAAAACAATAGCACCCCCCACCCCCAAAGAATTACTAGGCCAAGTTCTCAGTTCTTCCTTGAGCAAAAACTCACTGGTGTCAATTGAACTAAGGACTGGGTTAAAACAGAAGGCAAGTTTCTATCACAGAATGTTCTTCCACGTATTTTCCAGGATGCTGGGGGGAGGGGCGAGGAGGATTTGTCTTGCTCCCCCCCCCCGCCAGAAGCCCTTGAAGAACATGGCATGAATGTGGCCCCTCAAATAGTGAATATATTATTTCTCTATTTGATCTCCATGGACCCAGCTGGAGCACAGGGGACACATCAGTTCAGCACACACCTCCTTCAGGGGCACGTCTGCTATCGCTGGGAGCAAGCCAGGTAGGTGGGCATGTGCTGCGCCAGGGAGTGGGGGACAGGGGTGTGCTCCAGCTAGCATGCTAAAAATAGCAGTGTGAACCTGTGGCTCCATCAGAGATTTGGGGTGGCCCTCCAAACTCAGATCCAGGGGGTTGGCTGGGCTTGAGAACCCACGCTGCAGTATCCACACTGCTCTTTTCAGCACACTAGCTTTAGCCCTGCTACCATAAGTGAGTTTAATCTGGGCTGGGCAGTTTGCTGCCAGTTGCAACACACACAGGCCCCCACACAACCATAGCTCCTGTGAAGCCGAAGCCACAAACTAAGACTTCCCCAGTCCTTCCCCAGCAGTCAGACATCCCAGGGCAATTAATGGATATTATAACCAACAGTCCTCCCCTGGGTGAATGCCTTCCCCAGCCAAGGGACAGAAGGTGCTTTTGAAACAGGCTAGTGCAATATAAACCTCTTCCCCTTCACACTATAAATCTGTCTCTTTGCCTCCGGAACATAGCGTTCTGCCATTTTCACTGCAGTTTAGGAGTATACTGTTGGTTGGCGATTTCCTTCCATCCGTGTTTCTGATGCCCTCATCCACAGGAATACATTTTTTTTTAAATGGATTAAGTATAAAAAGGCTCAACTGGAGTGATTCCTAACTAGCTAACAGCTGAACTGCCTCAAAAAAGACAGAAATAGAATACCCTGAATCTGAATCAGACAAGCCTTTGCTCATCCTGAATTCAAAATCAGTGGCTACATTAATACTGTTAAACCACAAATATATTTACAATAATCAGTTCTCATAAATGCCAATTGATTCTTTAGAATACCTCCATTAGCGATTTTTAAATCTTTTACATCTGTGCAAAATCCTCAATGAATGTTTTTAATATGGAGCATCTTTTTTTTAAATTACTAGAACAAATAACTATCTTATAAATCTACATTAAATGCATAGTTAGGACATGTTTTAAAAGTGTTTTTTTTTTCTTAAATCTTTCAGACAATGAGACCTGTAGATAAATTAAGTACATATTAAGCAGCGCTGGCAATAATATTATAATACACAAATGACTGCATTTCAGTAGTATTCCAGGGTATTTCTAGTCTAAGAAAAATCGGAGGATTGAAATGAAACATAAAATTTCCCACTTCAGAAGGCAGCATAGACATTTACTCAGTTCCTCCCTCCACCCGCAAACACACATGAGATTGGATTAAATCTTGAAGTTATGTCAAATTTTGCTCTTGAACTTTAGGCAGCATTGTGTTCCAAACTATTCGAATAATCATGGATGTTAACCGTTTGAGTACTGGCACTGGCTCTGATCTATATTTTAGAGACAGAATGTAAATCTCATTAACAACATATGATATGCTGTTAAGGGTTTTTATTTATTATAACAGGATAATATGATTTCTTTAAACACCTTGACTGCAAAAAAACCTCATACAATTTCAAACAATTATTTCTGCATCAACAAGTTATCTTGCCCCACCTCACAATATTTGATTTTTTGAACATACTAAAGAAGTCTATGCTGTACATTTAATATAATTTAAATGATTAAAATGGTCCAAGAGATGCTCAGCACTTAGCTAGATCAGACCTTTTATTAGAACATTTATCAGTGTTAAATCTTTTCCTTTTAATTCTCCACCCTACTACTTATATAATACCAGTAACAGCTGCATCCTCTTCTCCAGACAGTTCTCAATCCAAACACAAGAGTTCCTCAAACTAATTTTCATTCTAAGTTGTTTTGGCAGATAATTTTGTAATGAAATAAACATTTTTATTGAAATTTTTCATCTAAATAATTTTTTTTTTAGTTTCTTTAGTTCAGAAACAAAAATTAAATTCAAAATTAAACACATACCTATTTCCCACAGGAAAAAAAAAAATCTCATCAAGACAGCATTTTCCTGCGTAAAATTTTGTTACCAACAATACCCCATTTTTGGGTAGGAAAAAATCAGTCTGAAAATTTTAACCAGCTTTACCAAACACTAATTAATAGCACATAACACCACATTTACTATGATCAGCTTATTAATAACACATCAAACCAGCTTATTTTTCCAGCACCAAAAAATACCAGTAGCTCTTTACAGAATGAACAAAAGATATGGTTCCAGCCCCAATGAACAAGGTTCATGGGTTCTAAGGCCAGAAGGTCACTGTGATCCTCTAGTCTGACCTCCCGTGTAACAAGCCATATCACTTCCCCAAGATAGGCTGCAGGAATTATCTTTTAGATAAACATCCAATCTTGATTTTAAAAATTGCTCGTTATGTAGAATCTACCACAACCCTTCGTAAATTATGCCAACGATTAGTTAGCCTCACTGTTCAAAATTTACCCTCATTTCCTATTTAAATTTGCTTAGCATCAGTTTCCAGCCACTAAATTTTGTTATACCTTTCTTTACTTGACTGAAGTGCCTATTAAATATTTGTTCCTCAGTTAGGTACTTAGCAACATCGTTCTTGAAATGTGAACACCAGAGCTGGACACAGTATTCCAGCTGCAGCCATCATACCGGTGCCAAATACGATATAACATAACCTCTCAGTTCCTACATAAGACCACATTAGCCCTTTTTGGCCACAGAATCACCCTGGGAGTTCATGGTCAGTTGAATACTCACCAAGACCCCCAAGTCTTTTTTAGAGTCACAGCTTCCCAGTATAGAGGATCTAATCCTACAAGTATGACTACATTCATTCTTTATTCCTAGATTCATACACTTACACTTCACCATATTAAAACAAGTTGTTCGCTTGAGTCTAGCTTATCAAGTGACCTGCCCTCTTCATTATTTAGTGTTCCCCAATTTTATATCATCTGCAGGCTTTCAGTGATGAAATTATTCTCTTCCCGGTCATTGTGGGGCCAAGAATGGATCCCTAGGGGACTCCACTAGAAGCACATATGCTTGGTGATGGTTCCCTGTTTACAGTTAACATGTTGAGACCTAATAGTTAGCCATCTTTTAATCCATTTAATGTGTGCCATGTTAATTTTATACTTTTGAGTTGGAGACATTCAGAGAGAATTTTGACAAGTTAGAATGTGGATGTCTAATTCCGCAGTGGCTAGGAGGAAAGCTGGCCACCAGAAACCTGCTGCTGACCATTTGACATCATCTTAGATTTTGGGTAACTATATTTGGGTCGCTCTAGACTACTGCTAGTTTAGACATGTGCTTTGGACCCAGCAAAAAGGATTTTTGAGTGAAAGCACTCTTGTGTGCCAATCATTTATCAGATGAAGGAGCTGTGTCCCCCATTGGTTTATTTCCTAAGTACAGTAGGAAAACAAGGATTAATTACTATAGTTTGGGGTTTGGAAAACCCTAGGTAACATACCTAGTTTACATATTCGTTTTTACAGAACTCTCTCTAAAATCCAGTGAAATTCTGACAAATTATTCTAGGACCAAATCAATAACAGATGAGTTCATCAAGATCTCCATTAGAGGGAACATCTCAGAACTTAGTAAGGATAAGTGGCTTAATATAAAGTGCTACCACAAATTGTTACTTTATCCAAAAATGCATTTTATGTTTAAACTCTTCCAAAAGGATTTACTGGTAGGTAGTATAATAAATATGTAGTTCACTTTTTAGAAGAATCGTAAAAGGTTTAGCACAGTAATGCTGGCTGAAGATTCACAAATAGGTCCATAATTGTCCATTACAAGGTTTCTTGCAGTTTACTCTGAAGCATATAGCCTTGGCGACTGTCTGCGAAAGTCCAACTTGTATAGTATCGTATTTGTTAAGTACAGCTTGCCACAATCCACAGTGGATTTCTCCTATCAGATAACGTGTATAACAAACAAAATGCACAGCCAAAAAAATAGAAAACTTGTCATCTCTTGTATCTTGAACTGATAAGACTAACAATCAGTGTTTTGATTTTGTCGATAGTTTTTAAAATGAATTCAAACATAGGACCATAAGCGAAAGATGTAAGAGAAAGATGAAAGAAGTCACATCAGTCAGAGACAGTGGAACATATCTGTAAGTGTCTTCTTCAAGAGTTGCACCGCACATGCCAGCAGTAAGTTTAGCCCATCACCTTCCTTCCACTCTTACATATATAACCTCATTCAGAAGGCCAAATGTTCAGCATTTTCTAAGCTATAACTGGGTAACTCTCCCAATAAGTGACACTGGGCTCAGTTCTTCTGTTCCAGTCCAAGTGCTCCCAGTTAAGTCACTTAAGAGGCAGGGAGGCACCAGGGAAGCTATAATAGGCCTGGTGACATCCAGCAATGAAGAACAGGAGAGCTGAGATGACAGAGAAAAAATGGCTCCACAGAGCTGGCTAAAGGCAGGAGAGCAGCAAGCTGCTTGCTGGCATCCTCTAGCCAGAAAACTTGGGCCAGAGGGCTGGAGGCAGGAGAAACAGCTGAAGAAGGAGTTGCCTGCTGGCTTTAAGCTGGAGAGCTGCCTGGAGCCAAGGGTCAGATAGGGCTGAACATAGGGGAGCACTGGAGGATCTTATCTGCTGACAACTGGCAGGACTTGCAATTGCAGAACAATTGTAGTGGGTTTTCAGGAGTGGGGAATGCTCTCTTGGTAAGGCTGTTCCCAATAGAGAGGGTGCGAGGGTTCCTGCTGGGAGCAGTGATCTGGCATTCCAGAAAGAACCTCTGTGGTGGGTGTCCTGGCAGAAGGACAGAGGAGGACTGACAGAGTCCATGCACAGCAGAAGATGCCAGAAGTTGGTACATGTTATGTTAATGCCCAAGAGGATGTGTGTTTGGGCTTTTGGTTTGTTTGTTTTTAAATGATTGCTGGGGTGACATGCGCTACGTTGTAGGTCTTCTGTTAGGGACTATTTTTACAATGCTTGTTAATAAACCATTGATGGATGAGAGGACAAGATTCCATGGAGTTACTGGGGGCCCAAAAAAGAAACTGCCGAGAGACCACAAGAGGGCATCTGGGGAGAGACCAGGGAGCTGAAAGTATATAACATTGGTAAATGTTGGGAACATTATGATGAAACACATTCTACTACATAGAACTATTTCTAGGTTACATTAACGTATGACTATTTGTAGTAAGGAATTGTTCCTTACTGGCATGTCTTTCTTTGAAGTTTTGTACACGAGCGCAGTTGTTTTTAATGATGTGCTCTGTCCTTGCTCCACCTTACTTGAATGAGATGAGTAATCAAGTGAAGGAATTCATTCAGTACTGAAACACAGGGATGCGCTAGAGCAGAGAGGGATCAAAAAACTACATTTTTTTATGTGTCTACAACCCTCTTAGCGCTCTATAACAACAGAATAAAAATGTTAATACAAGCACTAAACTGATGTGAGAACCTTTGTTTGTTCTCATGTTTGTCTCCTATCTATTCGCCTTCATATCCGCCTCTTTCAAAAGAGAAAGCATTGTCCTGTGATCTAGGCTTGCTTAGTGGATAGGGTACTAGGCTAGGACCCAAGAGATCAGAGTTCAATTTCCAGTTCTGCCACTGCCCTGCTCGGTGGCTTTGAGCAAGTTATTTCACACCTGTGGCCAATTTCCCCATCTGTAAAAGGAAGACAATATTGACCTCCTTTGCAAAGTGCTTCAAGACCTATAGCTGTAAAGTGCTATGTATATTAAGCTTTAGTCTTGGCTCATTCTGCCAGGAAGTTGCCATATATCCTTAGAATATTCACTTAATATTTATACCTTGGTTTTCCCCCTCTAAAAGTGATAGCCAGGTAAACGCCTCCTAAAAATTGTCAACAAACATTCACCCACTTTTTAAAAAATGTATTTGCTTCACATCCCTTTTGTGGTTCCTTTTCATGAGCATTCTCACAAATGATGCAGTTGCAGGGGGGGTTGTTAAAGCAGCACCTGTCAGTGAAGCATGATTTGGGATCTCAAAAATGTGAGTATTTGCAGCAGAAAACTGATTTGACATCCAATCATAGAAATATACCATGTCATAGACCACATTTCTAAATTCAGGTATTAAATATGCACCACAAGCTTACCATAGGGAACACAAAGAGCAAAAATTGCTTATAGAAATTATTCAGGGGTAATTCTGAACAAGAAATACATTTTAAAAAGTCAAAAGGGCTGCGTCTACACTGGTAAATTAGGTCGACTTAAGCTTGCTTAAGTCGACTTAATGAAAATTAAGTCGACTTTATTAAACCACCTTTTCATTAGACTTCATCTCCTTAATGTTAAGAAAGCTCCCACCTACAATGGGCCAAAGGGAGAAACCTGGTGAGCCATTAAGGAGCCAATGGTTGTTCACACCCTCCTGTCTAAGGCATTCCTCCAGAATGACACAAGTTAAAGTATAGATGTAACATCAAATTCCTAACTTCTAATTGAAATAGAATTCCTAGACATAAACTATATAATCATTCCCAGCAAATTACTACCTTTCTATTGATACCAAACACGACATAGTTCCTATGGATTATGGCATTTATGAGATATCCATAGAAAAGAATATCATAAATGCTTCCCTAAATCCAGACAGCATCTCACACAGGGCTCTGCCCTGCCAGGGTCCCTGTCCACCTTTGCCCCATTGCACACAGGGGGTGCCCCCCCGCCACTGTGGACCTGCCCAAGGTCCCCCTAGCCCCACAAAGTTGACCTAGAGCATCCAGTGTGGACGCTCTAGGTCAACTTTGTAAGTTCCCCTTTAAGTCGACTTTAATTTTAAGTGTAGACACACTAAGTCGACTTTGTTAAGTCGACTTTGTTAAAGTCGACTTAAATTAACAAGTGTTGACATAGCCAAAGGGCCTTTGGACAATTCACAAATAGGAAATTTGTGGAATGAATTAGTCGCTAAGATTTATTCAATCAGCTCTTGTAAAAACTGGAACAATAGCTACCTGTCACTGGCTCTCCAAGATTCAGTGTAACAGTGTTTATGAAGTGCTTTGAGCTCCTCAGCTGGCAGGTGCAATAGTGATGTCACTGTTTCCTTGTTCTAATGGAACATTTGCGCAACAGAACCAAGACTGATTGATATACTCTAACATTGCACAGGCACTACCTCATTCCCCGAGAACAAACGGTATCCAATGTCCAACACGGACACTCAAAGAAAAGTGATACAACAGTCCTTCCATTTTTCCCTTCCCAAAGGGAAGAAGTATGTGGAAGACTCATTCCTTCCTTAGGCCAGTCATGCTTTCCAGCTTTTCTGAAAATAAAATACATTCTTCTCTCCAACCTGCACTATACAAGAGTCCTTTTCCACACTGCTCATTATCTGTGCAGGTGGAACAACCATTGATGTCACTGGAAGCTCAGGTACAGAATAAGTAAATGGAACTTTCCATAATGCAGATCAGGGTGAGTATTTCATTCTGCTTATTTAAAGATTTGAAGATTGTCCCCAAAGTCTAGTCACTGAGAAAAGTACTGAGAAACAAAAGGAAACATAGATGCCATGATCACTTTGTCAATTTCAGTTCTCTCTGGCTAACGACAGCTTTTTCTATCCGTGTCAATCTAGACTAATGGTTTTACTGATTGTTCCATTGTTCAAATTCAAATGCATTTTGTTCCAGCAAAAGGTGAATTTAGAAAAAAATATCCTAAATGGAAGAGATTTGCAGCACTAAATAATATTCAGTAAACTGGACTTGTCGGCTTTCCTTTTAATTCTTTGCATGTGGATCAGTTTGGTTTTATAAAATGAATTAAGGCCTATTTAAAATTGGTATAGAAATAGTATTGAAGCTATTTGCAAGATCTTATAACCTGAAGTTTATTTCCAAACATGACTTATTAAATATACAGGTCTCTGAGTTACCCTGATTCAGACAGGGAGCAATGTCATTCAGCATTACTGTCTCAGAGCACCGCGTACAAGGTGCATTGTAGTTGGTGGTACAAGTGAAACCCATGGAGGACTGCAGAGGTGGAACTTTGGCCCTTTTGCTCAGTACTCAACTAAAAAATGTTAATTCTGGAGAATTTGATCTCTCGGGCATATCCACCCACCCACCTTATGATGTGCATCGGAAAACATGTTTTGCAATGTCCCTCCTACCAAAACGTCTGCCTAATTCTGAATACCAGTGTGTGCAAAACTACCATTATGGCTGAACCTTTCCTAATGGCATACCACACAAAAATGCACATACATATATCTTGATACATACATTTCATGCTCATTTTTCCATCAGGTCAGTCCATTGAAAGTTATGTCCTGAGGGATCCCAAAGTTTTAATTCTAAAAAAAAAAAGGGTAGGTAATTACTTCAAGCAGTAGTGCCTCCTAGATGAATTTATTTCATATAGTATCAATCAGCATTTTCTATTTTAAAAATCACTTGTCCTTGTAAACACCTTGGAAACCAGATTTTTGAGGATATCAAGCTTCCGATTTGAAAGTACCAAGCGTGTGTGGGGGAGGGGGACTAGAATAAGAATGCATAGAAAACCAAAGTAACAATGTTTGAGAACAACAAAATGGCTTTAAAATGGAAGCAGGAGCATTTACCAGATTATTGAAATGCCCTTTCTTGCAGGTTTCAAAAGACTGGGAGATGTATAGACTGAGGCCAGCCACCCCTGCTTCAATGTAATCCAAAGTTAGTCAAAAAGATCTCCCCTGTGCATTTTCACTTGTTACTAAGCCGGATATAGGATTCATTTTAAGATTCTGTTTACTTTCAAAGCAATGTTCCATTTAGGATCCCGTATAACTAAATGCGGTTTGACTCCCTGTCATGCCCATCATGTCCTGTGCTCAGCAAATATTCTGCTCTGGCTTGTACAGAAATAAAATTCTGCTATAATTTATATGGTGTTAGAGACTTTTCATATTCTATCCCTCAAGTCCAGAACGTGTTGCCACCAGAGATTCAAGAAATATCAATTCTTTGTAAATATCTTCAAGTCAAGATTAAAAGCATATTTCAGCCCTGATTTTCTTCCTATTACTGAAAATAGTCATTTCAGGATTCAATTCACAATAGTTTCTTCTGTTTTCAGCACAAGGAACACAGTTTAAATGTAATCATATTGTCCTAAAAAAAAAAAAATGGACAAACTGAAAACTTCTACAATACTTGTCACGCAGAGCTGTATGACCTTTCCTGTTTCTGGTCTGAAATTAATTCCATAACTTCCCTGGTTGGGTTTGCATGGGAATCACAAGTCAGAAGGTTCACGCTTGCATGAATGAAACATCCCATGTTTACGCATCTCCCTCTTTCATTGAGAAGTCATACATATTGCCTGAGACATCACACAAAGTCATAGGAGCCCACGGTTATTAATTTGTAGCCAAAAGTTATTACTGGATGTGGCCTGTGCACTGCACACAGAAATCATATAAGACTTTCATCATATAAAGAAAACAAATATTTCAGAGAATAGAGTGAACTTCAGAGACAGAACATACATGTAAGATGTAAAACATAAGTAATGAGAAGGGAACCAAATGGAAAAAACTGGCACTTCCTCTCTCCCACGCACAAAGATGGCTTTTACATATCCAGGAGCAGCCACACCTAACTACACCAGACAAAAAAATCAGTGAGAGGAAGTCAGGGGATATGTTGTAAAATGTGCTGTGTGCACAAACTCTCAGACCTTCTCTATGCTGGCAGTTTGCCCAAACTAGAACTATTAGTTGCCAGGCATCAGTGCAAACTTTTCATATAAATGGACAGAGCCATTACTAACATTTCCTGAGCTTACTCCTTGCTTGAAACTGAGGCAAGCTGCACCAATGCAAAACTACACCCTACAGCAATTTACCTTCTCTACACTAAGTAGGGGCTGATAATGGAGAAGTTACACTGGTGGCTATCAACCATTCAGGCATATCTTCACTGTGGACAAGATCTCACTCTCTCAGCCTCCTGGACTCGTGCTTTAGCTTGATGGGCAAGTAAACTCTGCAATCAGGGAAACTAAGACATTATCTGTTAGTTTGACCAGATGATAAATAATGATTAGACACAGGTGCAGACTTCAGTCCCAAATGCAAACACCCTAGAACTCAGAGAAGACTTGAGATCTGAGGTTTACAACCAGGGCACCCAGAATAAGCTGGAACTGATCCCTGAGTCCCAAGCCCTTGCAATGTGAACAGGTCCAAATTCAGATCCAAAATTTAGAACACAAGGAGTCTTTAATAGTGTTATTATTTAAACACTTCCCACTAACTGGAAAATTACATCAAACTGCCTACAGGCTTCTGGCCAGCAATAATACATATCTGATGGCACAACAGAATGCAGCGAAACAAATACATTTCCCAAAGTAAAAAGTTAAAAACACTTCAGTTATGTCCAAATTAAAAATTAAAATAAAAATAGTTCTAAAAGGAATTGTAGAGAGTAATACACACAGACAGGACCAGGAAAAAGCTGTTGGCATCCCCGCCAAATCATACACATTTTCCCAGCTGAATCAGAGAAAACATGCAATGTAGCCCCACCTCATCTACATTTCCACTCGCTCAAAAACAAGCTGCCTCTGCTTTGGGCTGATCCTCTTGTTCAGACAGGACAGATTCATCCAATCACAGACACAGAGACACATGGTATATTATTTCTTCACAGGCAACTTGCCTCATTTAACCTGTCTCAATGAAATTTGCCTCTAAACTTTGAAAAATAACAAAATTACTAGATTAGAAAATTCCATTCCTAGTCAAGGGATCAATTTCCAACACAGCATAAACACTAACATATGTTGCAACATTACTCACTACAAGAAAGCTAAATGTTAGCTTCTACATAATAAAGTTAATATAACTAAAGATACAGATTTGCCAAGATCTGCAAACACCTACGTAGCCCTACAACATGTGAGTATCACACAAGTGCTGCAGCCTATGGAAATACTGGTAAGTAATACAGAACACTAGGAGTTTGTCTACACTATAATAAAAGACCCATGACTGGCCTAGGTCAGCCTACGTATGCTCCCAGGGCTCAGGCTATGGGGCTAAAAACTGCAGTATAGATGTTGGGGTTCAGGCTGGAACCTGGGTACCTGCCCACCCCTGACCGTCTACACTGCAGATTTTAGTACTGCAGCCTGAGCCAACCAATCTGGGCTGTGAGAGTCTATGCCGTGAGTTTTTTATTGCAATACAGACATAGGTCTTGAGATAGGTGGCAAGTGTGAAGTCAATTCTTTTTATTTTCTTTAACATTGTTTCACTCATTTTATGTTCAAATGGAACAATATAAAACCTAGCATCTGTTTAGTTCTGGAAATCAGCTTCTGCTGAAAAGAAAAAACGCTGATACTCAAGTCCCACCTAATCCACAAGCTGGTATCAAAACCAGGGTGACATTTTAGGCTCTTCTTTTCTACAAGTGACAAGAGATATTGAACTGCAATATATTTTACAAGTATTTTAGGCATCTCCATTTATCTTAGGAGGAAGATAAGCTCCGGTAGGCCTCATTGTCTTCATCTGGTATTGATCTATAGAGTCTCAAAGTGGAATCAGTATAGATTCTCTACACCATAGCTGGGGAATAAGAACAAGCAGCAGCACACGTACAGGTGTCTGAGCACCTGAATTAACCACAGCTGTCACCACAACAGCTGAATGCTTTTCACCCTGCAATGAAAATGTTACTGATACCACTGGGGCTGGACTAAGATGCAGACAGAACATCCTAGAGGTGACTAAAGGGAACACTGCATTTCCTAAATGTGCTGGAATTACATCTGATACACATGAAGAGGAATGTATTTAATGAAGCAGTTACACAGTGGTTTTCGTGCTATTTGTGCTTTCTGCCAGGCCTATCAAAATAATATAGAAATCTTCCAGAGGTTTGTGTTCGAGACAGAAATTCATGGTTTCTAAATGGAGGAAAGGGCCAAAGAGAGGTACTGTGGGCTAAATAGAGTCACAGAGCTCTTCACTAGGTTCTGCTGCCATGGCTCTCAAAAAGAAGCTGTGTCCTACGGTGGCTACTGGTCTCAACGCACCAGCTTGATGTGACTAGCCAAGAATGAGCAGCACAAATCCAGCAATCTCCATCAGCAGCTCTTCCACGTTAAAGAGGAAGGGAGCTGCAACCTATTTAGCTTTATGCCAGTTAGGTGGACATGGCAAATAGGGGCCCTGGCAAAGCATCAGAGTGGACCCCCACTGAGCAAAATGTAGCAATCCATCTCTACGCTGCATGCCATGGGGATGCAAACTCCACTAGGCCAGTCAGGCACTGGTAACGACCATTTTATGTTTAAGAAACATGGGGGAAATGAACAAAATCAAACTTGCAATCTGAAGTGAGCTGGGCCACCTCCCCCTGTACTGCTGAACAATAACTCCTCTGTTCTGAACAATCTGTGCTTCTAGACACAAGATGTAATTTTTTTCACATGTGGGTATACAGCACCACCACAAACTTTATGTCAGGGAAGCAGCAGTCCCACACCTACTGCCAGGAGGTTCCAACACAGGTCTCTATGGGTCAGCCACACCTTTCTATGATTTACAGTGGAAACTCCACTATCAGAATTAAAAGCATTTAATTTGTTAATTTCTAACTATTGCTTTTTGTTCTTTTATGTTTAGCATAATTGACTAAATGGGACACGTTCACTTTTAATGATGGATTTTCTTCTGCAGTATTTCTTTAGAGCTTTTTTCCCTTTTATATAACATATTAATACATAATTCAGTGTCTTTACGTCTCCCCGCACACTCTGCATGATTTCTTGAGCTATTGAAAAGTACTATTTATGACCACAGGGCCAAAATGACTTATTAATTTATTAATTATTATTAATAATACTAATTAATTAATTTATTATTAATGGCTTTTGGGGCGAGGTTCTCTTTCACTTTGGCATTGTTCTAGTATTTTTGCATCATTGTTAAATCTTGTGAGAATGTTTAACTCTCTGGATCTGAGACTGTTATTCTAAAAGGATCAGAGTTCCAGGTCTACAAATATACATGATTGACAGATGGAGTAGAAAATAGCAGAGGCTAAGGAATCTTTTCTTGTCTTGGTGTGCACATAGTTCTCACTGTTATTAATGGAAGCTATATACCAGTACTGTACCAAATGACAGTATTCATAGGTTCCCCATCCTACTCACATTTAATTCAGTGGAAGCAAAGCCTGGCCCTAAGCCTGGAGAGAAAGGCTGATGCCATAAATGGAGACTTTTAAAAAGATGAACAGCACTTTTTTAATGGACTCTGCTGGCATATGATTTTTTTAAAAGGTATAAAGAAATAAAAGGCCACAGGACCTGTAATGTTTGGGTTGGGTTTTTTTTTAAGTTTTGGAGGAAAAAAATCAGCAATCTAAAGTCTGACATTTCCTGGATTTATTGGGAAATCTCTGAAAGATCAAGAACTTTATTATTTTTTTCCTCTGTCTCCTTAACACCTTGATTAAAGGAGCAAGAATTTCAAATCTTTAACAAAGGCTTCCTTGCTACAAAATGTTAAGTCAGTCATTGAAACTAAATAGGTACAACTATAAATAAGTTGAGAAATAAAAGTTTTACGCAGTCTGACTAAAAATCCCTTCCCCTCTTAATACCTCTGCTTTTACTTTCTTTCATCACTATTTTGCTATTTTCCCAGCAATCAGCCTAGACAGGACTTAAATGTCTAACATAGGAAAACAAGAAAAAATATCTTTTCAAAAATATAACTCTTTCAATCCTCCTTTATAAATCATACAAAGACACAAGCTCGATTTCTTTTTCCTTTAAAGGCAGAAGGAAAATATTCTATAGTAAGGTGCTATTACAGTGAAGAAGTGGAATGCAGAGGAGAGACAAGCCCTCTAAACTCAAACTAAAGTATGTGTATGTCCTTCTAGAGGAAGGCATTATATGCACTAATTAATGTGCTTCTGCCTGGCTCCTATGGACTTTTTATTGTTATTGGGGAATAAATAGCAATTCCAAGTGGCCTTTATTTTGATTTGTCAACACAAAATATAGGGGTCATTTATACTGATGTGCTCCCAGATTTTTGTTTTCCCTAGTAACGCCTCCTATCTTCCATTAGATTAACTCAACAATGACCAGCCCCATGATGAAAGGTATCATACCAGCCAGCACTTCCTCCATATACAAATCTATAGGATTGACAGATATTGCAGGAACATAGCAAAGATATAGAAAATTATCATATCAACATGCAACAGCTCCCATCTCCACCTCCTGCTCCCAGCATACGTGTCTCTGAAACAGTTAAAGGTTGTGGGTGCCAGTCTGTAGTGTTTATTTTTGTGGAGGAGATCATGTCACCTGCCAAAATAAAAGTAGCTGGAGGCTGTGAGTCTCTTTTGTCCTTTCATTGGATGGAGTTATACAATTCCTCTTCTATGCCAAGCTCTATGAAGGTCACCATCAGCCAGATCCTGCTCACCTTCCTGATGCAAATGATTTTAATGGGGTTATTCATGACAGTGGAGTAGGATTAAGCCCAAGAGAATAAAGGAGTATGTTTAGTTGCTCCTTTCCCTAATAGACTGTCTCCATCCTTTCAACTGCAACTCACATGTTCAACTCCCATTGATACCAGTGTGAACTATGGGCAAATATCTAGGGTAGAATCTAATCCATCACTTTCTTCTGGGCAGTGGAATAGCTGATCCACCTTCACTGAGCCATTATGATAATAAGCTGTGATGCCAGTTAATTAATTACTCCTTAAAAGGGTTACAGACAGTGCTAGCACTAGCATTCACAGTAGAGCAGAGGCTAAAATACCATTAGTTCCCACAGCTTCTTTCTGTCAGCAAACTCTCCCTTCTCAACAGCAGCACAAGAAGCATCAAAATTTACTTAAATCTACCTGCTCTCTGCTGCAACTAAAAATGCACATCCAGTAGCACCCTCTCAGATGCCATATAGAAATATCCACCCACAGCTGACAAGATGATCAGAGAATTAAGGGTAGTCATTTTTCTAGCATGCATCACTCTTCCTGGGAGCAGGTGTTCTTAGTTTTTTTCATTTTAAGATTTTGCAACCACAATGTCTTGTGTTATGCCCTTGACTTTCTTTTGCTTTCTCCCTTCCCTCGTCCCTTATTGATTTCTAATTATCTCAGGGTCACACCTGATCACTGGGGCACCCATTTCCACTTATCCTTGTATTCCTCTTTCTGCCCAACCCATTATAAATTACCAATTAGACAACCCTCTTTGTCCACCCTATACTGAAGCCACCACAATTTGCAAAGCTTTATTAATGGATGTTTGTCAAGTATCTACTGTCTCTGTCCCTATGATATAAAAGCAATCTGCACTTCATTTTAATGTTACAGAGTCCTGAAACATTTTGTCTTATTCAGCAGTAAGCATCTGCCTGCACTGAGGGTAAGGTGTAGACTACAGATAAAACCATGAGATTAATTCATTTTTGCCTCTGTGTCTCAAGAAAACAAATCATATTTATTATTTCATTTCTGAAATGCGCCTTCCCTACAATGCTCATTACTATCTGACTACTGCTAATGCTATCAAAGCTACTGACTTATTTCTTGGGATACCGCTCAATTCTGCTCATATTTTAAATGCCATTTATGAAAGCCTCTTGTACTGCTAAAATGTAGGTCTAATAGTGACTCCATTAAGAACATCTACCTGCAGGGGTTTATAACTCCACTATAAAATTTTGCCCCAGGCTGAAAGTAGCTAAGAGGTATTTCTTTTCCACAGCAACATGAATTGAGAACAGAATATCAGCCTGAGTTTAGCATTTCTTAACCTTCATGATTTTGAGCAGATTATTTTCATGTATTATAGTGACAGCTGTAGCTAAGGTTCCCAATATTTTCCATTATAAGACCCTGCTATCAGTTACTTATAAAACTTTGCCAAAGTAAATATTTAGGCTGATTTCTTCTGTGCCATGTCTCTGCCCCCGACTGAAGTTCTATATAAAGTTTCAGTGAAAACTGCTCTCAGCTGTTTAAGAAAGAGGAATGTGAAAATTGTTTTTTTGCCAATTTTTAAACAAAAAAACTACCACTCTTACAGGATTTTGTTTAAGAAGCTTTAATACCTCCATGGTTTAGAGTAGGGACTTGAAGTTTGTCTGGGGTGAGGGGTTTGTATCACCTTGGAAGGAGTTTGACCGTTATCTTGAACATCCATGCAAATCTGGTGAAGTATAAACAGATGGAAGTGTCAGCTAAATCCAGTCTGCCCTGACCATGTTCCAGGCTAGGGCCTTTCCCTGCAGTTGCTCCACCTTCGTGCTAGGGGATGCTGTGGAGTCAGACAACAAAATCAGAGGAGGGAGAATGTCATTCATGTGATCTCAATGCTCTCTCCCCATTCTCCTCCCCACACACAATTACAATGAAGGGAAAAAAGAGGACACAGCCCAGGGCCCTCACATGGCCCAGGCTGCAACCCCCATTACCAGACAGCCCATGTTAAAAGTTTGTACTGGATCAAAAAAAATTATGTTTGGGCCCTGGACACAGCTTGACTACAATGTAGAGGGCAAGGAGCAGATGAAGGCAAACGCTGGGGATGAGAACAACAGGAACATATGAGAAATAAAGACAGGAAGAGTGGAGCCAGGGGAATAGGCTGGATTAGATAGAGGAAGGGTTTGTAACCCCTCAAATCGCTCCCTGCGGAATCCTGAGTCACTCCTTTTCTCTGCTGTCTAGCAAATACCTGAAGCCCACTTGCAGAGTATGGCTTTCATCTCCCTAGAATGACTTGTCCACATAAAGGATAACAACCTGTTTCTGCTACTTTAATGTATGTGCTCAAGAGAGTCGAATTAAAGCTGCAAAGGAAACTTTAATTCTAGCATTGTATAACTTGAATGTTCGATTTTGTAACCTTAATAATAGTCGGATTGTTGTTGGGGAGATATGCATAATATATTTATAATTGCCCTCTTCACATATCACATGCCTCTCTGTGTCAACAAGTAGCTATACAACACCCCACAGAAGCAAAGTTGTTTTTCTTAGTCTGAAAATGACAAAGTTAAGGCTGCCCGCATAACCTTAACTTTATTCCCTTTTCCAAATGCATTATATTTCTTTAATTACACATGACCAGAAAGTATTTTTTTCTGCAGGATCCCTGCTTCATTCAGTTGGATGATACACAAAGACATACAACCACATCATTCAATGTGTAGCCCCAGGCCTTATTTAGCATACCATCCAAATCCTGGACTGAATACAAAATAAATAATTTGTTCTTGGAAATATCAACAGTGCTTTCAGAATATCTGAGCGCTTCACAAACATTAATGAGTTTAATTTCATAACACCTGTGAGATGAAAGAGTGGTTTTATCCCCATTTTACAGATGGAGAACTGAGACACAAGGTTATTAAAGCCAAAATCGTTATGTGTTTAATGGGTTTTCATGTCCACTTTGAAACATCTAACATCTGTTTTTTTCAGAGTCCTTCACATATTTATAGCACTTTATAGGTTCAGTGCACAGTTCCTATTGACTTCACTTGCTACTGTGATTACTCAGCACTTCTGTAAATCAGACCCCAGGTGTCCCACGCTGAGTACCCAGAAAACAAGGAACGTACAATTAGTGACTGTATGTGAAAATTTTTGTTTAAGTGACACCTTCTAAACTCTTGGCATTAAATGCCTTAATTCTGACTTATTATTAAGGTGCAAAGTCAAACATTAATGTTCTTTTGAGAGAGAGAGAGAGAGAGAGAGAGAGAGAGAGAGAGAGAGAACAAACTATTTCATTGACACCCATATGGGTCATAATCAGGGCTGAAATCTTTAGATTCACCACACAAACCTCTGCCATGTAAGCTAATGGAGTAAATTATAACAGTGGTGGATTGTCATCCTCTCAGTGGACCAGTGCTAGAGGGAGATGGGACACTGTGCCAGTTGGTTTCACACACATTTGCTGACAGCAGAGGAATGGTGAGACTTGGAAATCCTGGATTCTATTCCAGGCACTGGAGAGGAACACGCTCTAGAGTGCAAATATGTCTGCCCATTGCCTCCAAACTTGACCCGTTTCACTTCATCTCATCCAACATGTCTGTCCTCTCTCCCCAACCCCTGGCTCCTCTTCCCAGTCCTATTCTCCTTGGCCATGCAGTAACAACATCCACTTTTCAGTCTTTTTGCCCCTCCATACTCCCCATCACATTCCCAGTCTCTTTGCCCAGCCAGTCCAGTTCCCTTCCTACCAGTTCCTTGTCCACACTCTTTTTCTTCCTCTACCAAACTCCCAGTCCTAGTCTCCACACCCATCCAAACTTCCAGTCCCAGTTTCCCTCTCTTCTCTCCTGCTAGCCTCTAGTCCCAATATGGCCCAATCTACTACATTTACATACTTCTCCTTGCAGCTCTTGTCCTCTCTGCATTCAAATCAGTCAGCTTACTCCTCCACATTTCCTGGGCCCAGCAGGGGTCATCAACAGCTCAGGAGAGACTCCCTGCTCTCAGTTCTGATTCCCAGCCTGCAGCAACCTAGAGATGCAACTGCAGGTCAAATGCTGCTTAAAACCATGAATTCCCAGTGTGGTGCAAGTTCTGTGGCACTGGAATCTTCAAAATCTTTACTTGCTGTCTTGCAAGTTCTGCTGAGCTTGTATAAACTGAAGTTTTTCAAAAAGACTTATAACTTGGTCAAATGTGGGCAGATTTCCATAGGGAGACAAAAAGCATATCCCTCACACAAAAGTCTCCCCCCACTGCCACCAAATTTTAAGCCCCTGCTCTAAAGCATGGGAACACTAGAGCTTTTCAAAGACAAGATCACCAAAATTTCAACATGGGCAAAGAAATGTTATTTCCCCCCATTCTCATTTTCAGAAACAGCTGCACTGGTTGTTTGGGGGGGAGGGGGAGGGAGTTTGGGTGTTTTTTTGTTGTTGTTTTGTTTGGGGGTTTTTTTTTGGCTGAATCCAGGGCTATAAAATTCAGTCTGAGGCAGACACCCAACATGGAAAATTTCTGCTCAAATGGTCACATCATAAGCAATTGAAAAGAGGGCCTTATAATGAGAAATGTTAGGTAACCTTAATAAGCAGTGCCACAAGCTTTTCCCATAATTGTATTCTACCCTAAACCATACATACAACTCCCACATTGCACAAACAGAGAGAAGGAAATGGTCATTCACATAATGCAAACTCCCAACTCTATCTACACTATAACAGTACAATGTAATTTTTAAAAAAAAATACATTTTAGATGTTAAAATGCAGGCCTGTACACTGCATTCTAGCAATCAGTTATATTCCTTTTAAAGGACTCAATTACTACTATGGAATCTGGGGTGGGTTTCTACTGTTACCTTTTGGGGAGGTGGAGAGAAGAGGCTGTCTCTCCTAGAAAAATAAAGGAGAGTTTCATCAATAGTCTTGATCTAGCCAGCCAGCCAGCATGATCCAATGTCACTTGAATGCAATGTCAGAGTTTTGCTTCCTTCCACATTGATCAAATCTTGACTTTAAGAGAGGCTGTATGCTATAACGGCATGGTGGTTCCCCATTTAAATAAAAGTGTACTGACCTGCATATTCATTAGAGGTCGTTGAGATCCATATTCAGCTTTTTCAATAGAACTCAACTGTGACAGTACATAAAAACAGATGTTTTCCTAGAAAAATCATGTCAGCTACATTGTTTAATTTTCTAAATCACCCTTAATTAGAACTGTGGGAAAATGAGGGTCTACACTCCCAGAGAGTCCTATAAACTTTGTGTTCTGTTCGGGTTCACGGGACAATGCCATAACCTCATTTCATTCTAGCCCAAGTTATGCTTTGAATTTAATGTCTGCGGCAGGGGACTGGGCAGAGGGCGGTGGAAGGAGGAACTTTCAAACCTCCAAACAAAATTCAGTTAAACCTGCTAAGTTCCACTGCAGCAAGATTTTTCACTCCAGGACATTGCAAAGCACCCTGGAAAAAGGCACTTTTTGCCATTACTGTGAATAACCACACATGTTTTGAAATAAAAATGTAAAGTAGCTCAGGTTCATTGGAAAGTGGAGACAGCCTAGCGGTTTTAAAGTGGCCCAGCTAGTTTTTGGTTTGCCTTACCAGTGAAAAGATTTTTGATGCATCCCCCCACCACACGCATCATGTACTTTAGACCAGTGTTATTTGTAAGCTGCTTGGCCATGCAGTGCTTGTGACTACAAGATACATCGCATGGCTAGAGTGCCTCCAACACCCAGCTCCCACTTTACACATGAGGTCATGCCTGCCAATACCGCAGTGGCTCCACTTGGCACTGGGGAGCCAGAAGTGGAATAGGCCCCAAGTTTGCTGGTTGGGAAGGGAAGGCCGGGGTTCTTGGGAGAAAATGGTAGCGAGTTTTCTCTAGAACTTGGGAGTGGGGGCAAAGGGGATGACCAGTGGCTGGATTTTTCCTCTGAGCTGACAACCCAGGGACCGCCTTATCCAAAAGGTTTGCAAGCCTTAGTGAAAATTTGGTCTGATCAGGTACAGGGCTAGAAGCATATTCTAAAGCTAAAGGAGTTGGGTAGTTTGGTTCTGCTGTAAACATTTTATATATTTATATGCCTGCTCTACTCTCAGGAATAGCCTTGATTCAGACACCGGTAGCCAGCAACTAAGGCTAAACATAGATCCATTTTATCACTGATCCTCTGCCTTGCCTTGCATGCAATTAGTGGTCAGCACTGCGCGGGGACGCAGACTGGGGCTTGTTAGTGATTGAATCTGGACTCTTTTCCAAGTGGAAACACGTTCTAATGTTTACCTCAGGGGTTCTCAGACAGAGGGTTAGGATTCTCAAGGGGTTACAAGATTATCATGGAGGAGGGGCGGGGGGGAGGGTGGAATCATAAACTATCAGCCCCTGCACAATCCGAGCCCTTCCGAGCTGGGTGGCCAGAGAGCAGCTCTTAAAGCAACGCCACCCCAAGTAGCAGCGCAGAAGGAAAGGTAGCATGGCATGGGGATGTGTCTCAGAGACTCTAAGGGCAGAAGGGACCAGTACAATCATCTAGTCTGACTTGCACAATGCAGGCCTCAAAACCTCACCCACCCACTCCTGTAAAAAACCTCCGACCTGTGACTAAGTCCTCAGGTCATGATTTAAAGACTTTAAGGTAAAGAGAATCCACTAGCAAGTGACCATGCCCCATGCCACAGAGGAAGGTCATCATAGCCTGAAATATTTTCAAAGGGGGAGGGGGACAGCAAAAAAAGTTTGAGAACCCCTAGTTTCCTACCTAGCTGCCAAAAAATCACCTGAAGAGTGTTGCTGTGAGCACCACTGCATTGACTTCTAATGGTAAAGAGATTAGGTACTCAAAGGAAAGGACAGGCAGGGAGGCTGGAGGCAGAGAGAAGGAAAGAGAGAGAACGGTTTAATAATTCCATGTCATAGCAGAAAAACAAGTAATTAAACAATTTATCAGTTAGCCAACTTTTCTGTCTCCCTGCTGCCTACTGAGTTCTACTTTCATTAAATTGGCTAATCATCCTTTTATTTGCTGTTGCTTACACATGTTTTTGTGGTTCGACTTTGGTGATGTCTTATCAGTCCTCTGCTAGTTCAAGTTACATGAGTCCCACAGCTCTGGGATTTGTTAGATAAGGACAGACAGGGAGGGACCCTAAAGACAGTGCAATACTAAAGCAGTTAAAGTTTTCAGTAATACATTTCTATTTCCTTTCATTTTAGACAGTGTAAATTCAGCCCTCTGTGCTCCACTATTGAAGTTTCTCCTTGTAAAGAGAGGACTTCTGAGGGAGAACACCTCCTGCAGACTGTTTTGATGTTTCACTCATCTAGGGAAGACCTTCTTTATGATAATCATCATAGCTTTCAAAATTACAGAATATTAACAGGGTTGTCATTTTCCAGCTTTCACCATAACTTCAATGGGTAATTTTCCTGAATGGAATATATGAAATTTCTCCATCCATTTAGATCTACCTTCTGGATCTATATATTTATATAGCAGTGTGTATAATTTACTGCTTCCTTTAAAAAAAAAAATAGCACACACACAACCCAAAGAACAAAGACAAGCCTGCTGTAAATATCATTTTCAAGTTAAGTGGAAGGCTGTGATATTAGATGTCATTACTCCCCCTCCCCCCTATATTTGGAGGCTGTATTAGCTTTTTCTAAAAATAAAAAGGGGGAGGGAGAGAGGGAGGGAAAGGGAAAGTATACCTCATCTTTGAGACAAATTTTATGGCTTGCTGAATGATATGTGTGCATTTTATGTTTATGAAACTACCATCTAGCAAAAAATAGCAACCTAATATTTTGACATGAAGGTCATTTGAAAGTTTTACTGCCTGCAAGCCTGATCCATTTTGTTGACAAAAAGCTCTCTCAGGACTCTTTAAGGTGCCCCAGCCTGCTTGACTTTCTCTCTGTCTAGTATTTCTGTTTCCTCTACTTACCCCTTCCCACCAGACTAATTATCAGCTCATTATGACTGTCCTAATGAATTATGTTACAGCATTAAGAAAGGGCTTGGAATAAATGCTCATTTGAGTGGGGAGGGACAGATAAAGATTACTACTTCTATCAACACTGACTGCAGCAGCTAATTTCGTCTGATCAAGCTCAACTCAGCCCCCAACATTACTCCCCCCCCCACCCTCAGAAAAATCATAAATATTTCAGCTGAAATGAATTTTAGATGGATATAAACATGCTCTTGGGAGGAATTGGCTTTCTGATGCTCATTGCTCCACAGAAACAAATTCTCTAGAAGGTTATGCCATGTGCAGGTCTGAGTGTAGGCTTTGTCCAACAGTACTATGTGGCAGGTGCAGGTGTATGGGAAAGGGGCAGCTGTAATAGATTGCATTATATTTGTTAAGTCTGATCAAAGGACAAGCTAAAATGGATTCAGTGGCAACTAACAATAAGAGTTAAAACTGCCTCTCAATTTGGTCATCTTATGAAATAAGACAGGACATACTCTCCATTTGATTTCATTCTCTGTAACTTGGTAGTTGTTTCCAGTTTTCCATTAGCAGTGGAATTTCTTCCTCTTACCTTCAACTGATTTCTTGCCTTAGATAAAGACTAGAATTAATAAGCAAATGATGGTGTTCTATTTTAAAGCCTTGGCTATCTTTTATTTATTTATTTATTTGTAATGCTTTATCTTTTTGTTCAGAACCTCATCAAAGTATCCTCTGAGACACTATGCTAACTCACAGATGTCCTTGACTTTGATGCATGAAGTTTTATAGTGTCATCCTATTTTAAAATGCCAATATTACATTTTATTAATACCTTTATTTTTACTACATTCAAACACACTGATTTCTGACCTTTAACTCTATTTCTTTCACTGGCGAATAGTTCTTCCACGTGTGTCCTCTTTTCTTAGAATTGGCCCTTTCGATTATCATTAGTTTTATTTATATAGAGTGAAATCCTGAAATCCATATTTAGTTACTCAGTCCTCACCCAAGCCTTGCTTGAGGAAGTTCTGAGGGAACACTGATTAAAGATATCAGAATTTGATCCAAAGCATCAGCTTACCCAGTACTGTGAAATAAGTACAGTCAGCCAAAAAAGAGTCCACACTTTGAAGATCTTATATTCCAAGTAGATACATCACAAACCAGAACAAAAAGCAAAAAGGAGACTAATTCTAGAAGCTTTGTATGTACCTTTATTTTGATCATATACCTTTGGCTCACTGTAGTTTTATATTGTTATACACAGGCCACAATCCAACAACACTTACTTACATGAGTAGCTCTGTGGAGTTCAAAAGGAGAAAACACATGCATGTTTGCAGAATCAGGTCCCTGGTTTGTAAGTTAGTGTGCAAATTAAAGAAAAAACATAGGAGCCGGGTGAGACTGGACTCTGACCTCCTGACAGTATATATTGTGAGAGCTCTATGTAATTAAGTTCAGATTTGAGGAAGAATCATTAAAAGCCAATCAGTTAAAAGTGACTGCTGAATGAGCCTCTGGTTACTTTATGTGTTGTGTTTTTTCAATACTCATTCTGAAGATGGAGGAAGACAACAGCAGAAAGCTAGAAAAGTGTTAAAACTTTGCCCATATTCCAAGCAAGAGTAAATATACATGCAAGCCTATTAACTGACATTTCCATGCAAACCCCAAAACCTTTTTAGCAGCAAAAGTAATAATTTAAGCTGTCTCTTGAAATAAGAGGCCATGGACTACCAAGGGCCTCTGTGCTTTATGAGCTGTCAGTAATTGGCTACTTTCTTAGCAAATGCTTAGCTCCTTTGACCCAGCTTGCACTCTTTAAACAGCCTACTTTCCAGCAAAAACTGTGGGGTTTTTCCATTGCCAGAATTTCGGAGGCTTCAGCAATTAACTCTTATTCTACATGCACTCACTACCCTCTAGCCCTATCCCCCTAAAATTGGGTGTGTGTTTATATAGAGTATATATTATATATAAAATATTAAAGAGAGGCATTTTCCACAATAAAAGACAAGCTAACAGCCAAGCAATAGATTAGTCTTATCACTCTTCTGCAGTAACCAGGGAGAGAGAGAGGGAAAGAGCAAAGCAATTTCTGCCGGAGCAGCAGATGACAGAGCTATTGCCTGACAAACAAAATATAAAGTGAATTTCCCTTCTTTTTATCCAACCCATTCCACCTCCAGCTTCCTGGATGTTCGTTAAATTTGGCCTTTTGTCTTTTTTCCTTTAAAAAAAGACAAAGACGCGACTGAAGGGAAAGCGGAGAAACAGGAATGGGAAATGTCCCCCCTCCTTTATTGAGCTAGGGAAAAGCATGCCTGCGGTGGAATGACAGAAGCCATCAAGCACCTGACAGGAAGGCATGCGGGTGAATTGGGCAAACACCATATCGGCTGGGGCCATCAGCACGTTCTGCTGCCTATCAGTGCTGTGCCTGGCAGCTGGGGAGATACATTTAGATAAAGCAGCCAGCAATCATTGATAACAAGTCCCTCAAATGTCAGGCAGCACAAAGGGCAGCATTGATTGCTTCTGTACAGCCCGCCTTTCCTTTTCTTTGGTGCTCTATTTTTCCCCCCTCTTTTTAATACAGCAAAGACTCTGGCTGGGATAATCTGCCTGGAGAAAAGGCCATTGTGCTGCTACACGCATTGTGTTATTCACTAAATAGAATTTATCAACACTTCTCCAATTCCCTTTCCGTCCCCCCCACCTTCTCTCTCCATTTCTCAGCTGCTCCCCAGCCGCTTCCTCTCAGCTACTGGTATGAGCAATGCAGGGACAAACAGCAACTCTCAGACCAGACAGAGGTCCTTGTGAGCTCCCTCCTTCCTTTCCTGCTGTTCTGGACAGGTGTCCAAAGCTAGAGCTGAAATCAATCTGTAAAACAGAACAAGCATAGAGTAAGTTTCTAGCCCTTTTTATCATAATGATTGCCTTGAAAATGTAAAGCCAATCAAGGTTTGGATGTTTGCCACTGATTTTTCCATGAAGATTATAGGCTTTTGTACCACACTCATCACCACAGCATCTGAGCACCTTCCAGTTGTGCATTCAGCAATGTGACTAAATATGTCACGTGTTTCTTCACTCATTCTCATCCCAGAGGGAGAAGCATATAGAGTGGAGTGTCTTGTTTTGATGGGCTTTTGTTAAAAATATACCTGTTGCTACGTGTTTATATTAGACAAGCCCCGGTCAAAGAAATGCACCGTGCACTTATTATGGAAAGTGGTGAGGTTTGTGATAGTTCCTAGTTTCCTGGGGGGAGTGCATTCCACAGTCTCTAACTGCGCTCCAGAAAGGTGCTGTCTTGCCTGCACAGATAAGCTTTACTCTTATTATTGAGAGGAGCAAAGTTGTCTTGGAGCTTTAAACTGTCTGTAAGGTATCCTGGCCCCAGGCCATGGAGCTCTTTGAAGATAAGAGCTGAGACTTGGAACTTGATTTGAAATCTGTGGGAAGCCAAATTAAATAGCAGAGGACAGATGTGATGTGTTCCAAGGAGCGTATGTGGCTGAGGAGACATGCTGCAGCATTTTGTACTAGTTGGAGTTTCCTAAGTGATGAAATTTTCATGCCCAGGTTTCATTGCTGTGGTCCATCCAAGAGGTGACAGCGACATGAATAACTGAGGCCAGGTCTTTGTTCACCAGGAAGGGATAGTCTCCTAGCCAAAGAAAGTATTACCCATGGCTGTTGTCACACAATAGCTCAGCATCAGCAAGGAAATCAAGAGTATGTCTAGACCCCCCAAATACTTTTCTCTGTCCTCCAGCGCCAAGTCTAGCTCTTGGGACCTGTAAAACTCAAAACAACGGGTCCCTCAACTCTTTGAGTTAACGGACTAATTCAGAACACCACCAGGCTGCTGCTGGTGCCATTAAGGCCACCAGGAGTTCTATCCCAGACAGCTGTCTGCAGCTAAATCAACTTCTCTGCCTAGCAGCTAGTGTGGCCTCTGGTGACGGGTGAGGGAAAATAGCTCCACAATCAGATGTGTGCCATGGTGGAGCAAACTAAGGATGGAACTGAGACTAAAGGATTCCTGCGTTCTTATCACCAATGTCCTCTGTAGACCTTTTTGAACTCTTCCTCAGTTTCCCCTTCTGTAAAATGGGAATAAGATGCAACTTCCATGCCCCTCAGGAGGCGCTGCAGTAACCAAGCAGCTGACATTTGTAACATGCTATATTAATGTTAAAGTTCACCAGAATGGCCACAAAAACGAAGAAGCACCATACCGCAAGCTTATTTTCAAGACGCTCCCTTTACCACATGGCTATCATCCTTTTTAGTGACAAACAATGAAGCAGGGGTCAGATCTATTATAGACAGAGGCCTCAGTGGTCAAGCATATACTCTCTCTGTACTCAGTTTAATAATCTTTTTTTTTTATTGATGTGAATTTCAAGCCAAGTTTGGCTTCAGCAATGAACAGATTGTTCCCAGCTATTAAAAAAAGTACAGTCTTTGACAATTATAATCACCCTTTTAATTATTATAATTTTAGAACTTTTACTTCATCAATAATAGGGCTGAAACAAAAAAAAAGTATAGTGTCCCAAGAGAGAGTGAAATGAAAATGGATTTTGCCTCAGACACTTGCCATAATTTTGTGTCTGCTCTGTTTGATCTGCAGTTATAGACCTTTATTGTTTTAACTATTAGTATTTTGCATGTAAAACCTTTCTAAGGGGACACTCTCTGAAGGCCAGACCCAGTTTCCAGCACACAGCCCAAGTAACCTGCCTTGCTATGGGCATTCGTGAGACAATGAATCTTCCACGGGGACCACAGCTGAGAGCTGGTGAGCTGACCCACATCCACTAATGCAGTCTCTAACCTGCAGCAGAAGAACTTGTGGCTCCTACACCACTCTTCTACAGGGATAGGAGGACATTCCCAGAAGATCCATGCAGTGCTAGATCCCATTTCCCTCCACACTCAGTGTGAGCAGCAAAGCTCTGTGAAGTACTAAGGTACAGACCACTAGCTCAGGGCTTGGCATTCTGGCCCTCTTCCTTCCCTGTCCAATGGAACCATACTTTCTTTCATAGCTGCCAGGGGATGTCTGCTATAAGATTAAGATAGGATTTGCCCCTTAATAAAAATAAGTATTATTAAATCAGGATGGTGTCGGGTGGGGGGAGAATATTTTTGTTCAAGGAAATGAAGATTTGTAGTTTGAGAAATTATTGGAGGATGCTATCTAGAGACAAGTTTGCAAGTGTGGAACAGGAAGGAGAGAAGGTATCTTTTTAGAAGTGGTTTCTTTGATCAATCATTCACTCTGGAGAATGAATATTGAATTCCTTTTGTAGTCAGGCCATGCTTAAGCACTTTTTAGTCTGGCTGCAGTTTGTGGACTTGTGAAACATGAGTACTTCTCCCACCTTCCCTCCTCCTTCACTTAGGGACTTTCAGAGGGCATCACACAGCTCGACCTGGGAAACAGGGCTTTGTAAAATTGTTTGGACATTGCTTGTGCATTCATAGCCATGCAGTGGAGGATGGTAAAGCTACCGTCACTCATAATTTGCATGAATGTCTCCTGATCAGTGTGTGGGTATAAGGAGTGGGAGGAAGGAAGTGACATGGTACCCCATTTAGAATCAGGATGGATTTCTGTCATTGAAAGAAAAGTACCTGAAGCAGAGATGTATTAAACTCCCCTTGATCAAGAAATAAATTTGCAGTTCAAATTTCAGTGAGCGCCAGTTTTTTCTATTATCCTGCATGCCTGTTAATGCTGATGTATCAACTCTGCCAGCTTTTTCCATTGCAAGCCTTTATTTTCCAGAGAACAGGAAGGCCTGTTAGATGGCTCTTAAACTATTTAAAGAAATACTCCCAATTCCATACTTGACACAGTTCTTGCAACCCTCTTTCTAAGGAGACAGTAGGCTGCCCCATCCCTTTTTGGCTGCTTGTCCATGTCCCTTGGCCAGTGCTTCACCCATGTTTGTCTCCCTTAGCAACAGCTGAGATGAACTTTTTCTCCAAAGCTTTTCATAAGACAAGCCTGAGCATGTTTAGGTAGCCAAACCTTTAAGAAGTTTCCCTCAAAGTCACCAATACAAGCAATAGTTGTCATTTACATTGTGGGAGCTCCTCAGTCAAGGAATGAGGCCCCACTACACTAGCCATTGTATGTGCACAAACACAGATACCCACACACAAACATACTGCTAGAGAGATTCCCTGCCCCAAAAGGCTTAAAATGTAAGGCCTTGTCCATGAAGTCTGACAATTCTGTTGACTATAATTACACAGTTATAACTGAACTGAAAGTGTGCATTCACACTGCTTTGTCTCAAGCAATTTACATACCATCTATCACTGTGAGCAAACATACAAAATTTGCCTGCAGAAGATTTTGATTTTGCAGAAACTGCATTTTTTGCCACAGGAGTTGGACCTAAATTGGGGGCTCTCCCTTGCAAGAAATAGAGGATCCACAACTAAATACAAATCTCATCTCTTTGACTTAGTATGTTCTTTAGACACAGCCCACCCACCCACTAAAAAGCAAAATGAGCTATAAACTAATTAAGCAACTTCTCCAGCAAGATGAGAGAGAGATGTTCCTTCTACTTTTAAATATTTAGGAGCAATGAGCACAATGGTAATAGAAGCCAACAAAGTAAGTAGGATTTCAGGAATTGATTCAGAAATTACATAAAAGCTCAGAAACATTTTCTCATTTTCACTTGGTGATGTAACAACACAGCGGGAGGTGGAATGGGGTAAAACAAGTAAAACGAACTGATGTTAACTAAAAGTGCGTCTACACTTACGAATTAAGTCAACTTAAGGAGGCTTAAGTCGACAAACTACTCCACGTCCACACTGGGCTTTCCTTAAGTCGACTTAAGCAGTTCCTTAAGCCGATTTAAGGAAAAGTTAAGTCAACTTAATAACACCTCCTTTTAGGTCGACTTAACACTTAAGTTGACCTTATTAAATTGACTTAAGCCAGTGTAGATGCAGAGTAGCCCTAAGTCGACCTCCATGGCCTCCAGACCTTCCTCCCTGATCTCCCTCCTAGAGTTCTGGCACAGGAAGAGTCTGCCCTGGCCAACCACAGAGCAGGACTCACCCCTGACCACCCTCCTCTCCAGAGCTGGCCAGACCTGCTGCTTGGGAGCAGGGCAGAGCAGAGCCAGCGCCGCAGACTGGCCCCATCCTGGAGCCACAAGGAAATCCTGGACCTGCTGGCCATTTGAGGGGATGAGGCAATCACTGGGGGGATCAGGCAGTCACTTCCCAGTTGTAGGACAGCCAACACAACCGGGAGGTGTATGCCTCCACCTCCCGGGCCCTGGCTGCCAAGGGCCACACCCGGGACACCCAGCAAGTCCGGGTCAAGATCAAGGACCTCCGCCAGGCCTACCAAAAAGGCCTGGAAGGAGATGCTCTGGAGAGGGGCAGCCCTCACCAGCTGCCAGTATTACCAGCAGCTGGATGCCTGTCTGGCCAGGAGAGCGGCAGCCTGCCAGCCCACACCATCGACTCTGCTGAGCCCACCTCCCTCGATGACGACCAGGAGGAGGCTCGGGGGACAAGACTGTGGTGCTGGAGCAGGAGGACACCTCGCCAGCCCCCAAGCCAGCTGCCAGCCTGGAGCTGATCCCTGCCCTGACAGCGGACCCAGCCTCACAGGAAGAGGGAGAGGAGCAGGTTCCCCCAACCAAAGAAAACTCAGGCAAGGGGACTTTGCGCCAGACAACTGCTGAACCTGCTGGTGAGTGCTCCCTCCTTCCCTCTCTCCCTCCCTCCCTCCCTCCCTGAGGGCAGGGCTGGGCATGTCTGTGGGACAGGGACTGCAGGGGGACATGGCCCAGGGACAGGCAGGGTCGGGGGGGAAGGCGCTCCCACAGGGGCAGAGGGGCTGGGGGGAACCCGGAGGTGAGCGGTGCAGTGGCGTGTCTGGAGCTGGGGTGGGGGGACCGTAAGCGGGAACACCAAGGCCAGACAGTATGCACCTGACACCAGTGACACGTGGCCTCAGGAGAGGCCCCTGAAGCAGGGCTGCCTGCAGCTCACCACCGTGGGCACCACACCCGACTTGGGCAGCACAGCACACCGGCGTGTACCAAGGGGTCCCTGTCCCGAAGGACAGGGACTGGGAAGCAGGGGGATGGTCAGGGGACAGCAGCTGCTGTCAGGCTGCACACCACACCAGCTAATGGGAGGGTCCTTCTTTGCTTCTCCCCAGCAGCCTCTGCACCTTTGACACATAGCACACCCGGCACCCCACCGGGCCTGATCACGAGGAGGAGGAGGATGCGTCACTCACAGGACGAGCTCCTCAAAGACCTGGTCTGCATCAGCGAGTGGACCGAGGCATGCCTGGCAGCTTGGCAGGAGCAGGAGGATGTCCACCGGAGGGTCGAGCAGGGGCTGGGGAGGGGCAAGCCAAGGCTGCTCGAGCGAATGCTCAACCTCATGGAGCAGCAGACCCAGTCCCTGGAGCACCTGTTCCCTCTGGGCCCCACCCTTTGCCCCGCAGGCAGGCCAGGACATGGGGTGGACATCTGCAAGCCCAGGACCCGCCTTCCGGAGGCCACTAGCACCAGCCTCTCCCCCCAACCCTCTTCACTCCCCCCAAACCTCCCAACCCCCATTTCCCCCCTGAATAAAATCCCTGAACACTGTTATACAGTGTGTCGTGCTTTTTATTGGTGTGGGGACGGGAAGGGAGACGGGTGCATTGGGGGGGCAGGCATGGGCAGGTGGTGGACTTGACGGGGCTTGGTAGCAGGCCCACTCCTCAGTGCTCCTCGCTGTCAAAGTAGACCCTCCGTGCATCCCAGATGCGCTGTGCTTCCCGCTGGACCCGCTGAGTCTGGGGCAGGGTGTCAACAGGCTGCTCGTACTGCACAGTGAGCCACTCGGCCGTGGCCTCCCAGATGTGGGGGACCATTTCCCTCCACAGCTCGCAGAGGTTGTGCAGGCAACAGCATGCATTGATGACCTCTGGGAGGTTGCTCTCGCCAAGCTGCAGGGGATCAGGAGAGCCCTCCAGCGAGTCTTCAGGCGTCCGAAGGCTCGCTCACCGATGCTGCGGCACCGGCTGAGCCTCCGAATGAAGAAGTCCCTGCTGTCATCCATGCGACCCGTGTATGGCTTCATCAGCCAGGGGAGCAAGGGGTAGGTGGCATCCCCCAGGATCAGGACTGGCACCTGCATGTCCCCGATGGTAATAGTGTGGTCGGGGAAGAAGGTGCTCGCCTGCATGCGCCTGTACAGGGCGGAGTTGCACAGAATCCATGCGTCGTGGCCCTTCCCCAGCCAGTCCACATAGATGTTTTGGAAGATTCCGCGGTGGTCCACGAGGGCCTACAGGACCACGGAGTAGTACTCCTTGTGGTTGACATAGTCCCTGGAAGTCTTCCGGGGCTCGGATGGGATGTGGGTGGCATCCACAATGCCCCCACAGTTGGGGAAGCCAAGTCCAGCAAGGAGTTCGTGTAGGTTGCCCTGAGTGATGAGGCGGGCTAGCAGGACCTGATTGATTGCCCTGCACACCTGCATGACAGCAGTCCCCACGGTGGCCTTCCCAATGCCGAACTGCTGGCCCACGGAGCGGTAGGAGTCCAGGGTTGCCAGCTCCACATGGCAACAGCCACTCGCTTGTCTATGGGCAGGGCGGGTCGAAGCTGGGTGTCCATGTGCTGCAGAACCGGTGTGAGCTCACAGACCAACTCGAGGGAGGTCCACTTGCTCATCCTAAGGTTCTGCAGCCACAGGTCATCATCCCAGGTGGTGAGGACAATCCACTCCCACCAGTCCTTGCTGGCCTCACATGCCCAGAAGCAATGAGGCACAGAGCACACTGCTGTGAGCGCGGCAGCTTGCTGGGGCAGCAAGGTGGGGGGCAGGCTGTTGTCTTCCTCCGCGCTGGTGGGTTGCCAGACAGGCCTGCTCCACAGCCGAAGAAGCCTTACCACTAGCTGGCAGGTGTCACATAGCTGCCTGGCAAAGCACAGGAGAAGAGGCTGGTCCATGACCTGTTCAGGCTCCATGTTGCCAGACACAATGGGAAGGGGCTTAGCTCACTTTCTCTTTTGAAGGAGTGGCCGGGGGAGGGGAGACCTTCTCTGCTGCCACGCTGACACACTTCCAACAATGCACCCCTCCTACCTCCCCAAGTCAACTTAAGAGGCTTGTGTAGACTCTCTAAGTCAACTTAATAAGGTCAACTTAAAGTCGACTTAATAAAATCAACTTAAATTTCTAAATGTAGGCATAGCCTAAGTGTTGATGAAGAAGTTGAGATGAGAACTAGGAGGATGGCTATGGTGGAATTGTTATGCTGGCTCAAAAAGGAATAGAGAAAAGAAGAATCCAAAGAGGGAGCTAAAGAAAAAGTGGATATAGAAAAATATTAAAATGCCACACAAAAAAGCAAATATTAATATAATTTTTTGAAGTGGACAAGAAAATATCCTTGTATTCAGTCTCTCTGCTTTGCCTGCATTAGATCTGAGCAAATGTAAAGCAAAACAAAATTGTTATTAGTCAGACTAAATTGGAGGGGCCCAGATAATCTCCATCCAAGAATATTAAAAGAACTGGCACATGACACTGCAAGCAAGATAGCAAGGATTTTTAATGAATCTGTACATTCAGGATTCATATGACTAGAGAATTGCTAATCTAGTTTCGATTTTTAAGAAACAGAAAAAAAAGTGATAATAACTATGGACTTGTTTGGCCTTAGTAGTATGCAAGGTCATGGGAAAAAAATGAAACAAAGTAATTAAAGGACATTGAGGTTAATGGTAATTGAGACAAAATACAACATAGTTTTACAAAAGGTAGATTGTGCCAGGCCAACCTGATCTCCTTCTTTGAGAAGATATTAGATTTTAGACATAGGGAATGGAGTGGATTTAATTTACGCCTATTTCAGTAAGGCATAAGATATGGCTCCACACAGAATGATTAGTTAAATTGGAAAAGATGGGGATTAATATGAAAATTGGAAGGTGAATAAGAAACTGATTAAAGGGGAGACTACAACAGGTCATATTGAAAGATGAACTGTCAGACTGGAGGGAGGTTATTAGTGGAGTTCGGCCTTGGGACCAACTTTATTTAACCTTTCTATTATTGACCTTGGCACAAAAAGTGGGAGTGTTCTAATAAAGTTTGTGGATGACACAAAATTGGGAGGTACTGCCAATACAGAGAAGGTCACTGGGTGACTATGAGCCGCCATTGTGGTGTGACCATAAAAAAAGTTAACACAATCCTAGACTGAGTCAGGCAATGTATTTCCCCTAGAGATAGGGAGGTAGTAGTATTATACAAGGCACTGGTGCAATCTCATCAAGAATACTGTGTTCAGTTCTAGTCTTCCATGTTTAAGAAACATAACAGGTACAAAGAAGGGTTACTAGGATGATCTGAGGAATGGAAAACCTGCCTTATGAGAGGAGACTCAAAGAGCTTGGCTTGTTTAGCCTATCCAAAAGAAGGCTGAGGAGAGATATGATTGCTCTCTATAAACACATCAGGGGCATAAATACCAGGCAGAGAGAGAAATTATGTAAGTTCAGCACTAATGTGGACACAAAAAACAAAATGGGTATAAACTGGCCATCAGGAAGTTTAGACTTGAAATTAGACAAAGGTTTTTGACCATCGGGGGAGTGACGTTCTGCAAAAGCCTTCAAAAGGGAATAGTTGGGGCAAAAAACCTAGCTAGATTCGATACTGAGCTTGATAAATTTATAGAGGAGATGGTACAATGGGACAGCCTAATTTGGCAATTAACTGATCATTGACTACTAGTCGTAAATATGCCCAGTGTCCTGTGATGGGATGTTAGATGGGGTGGGTTCTGAGTTACTACAGAGAATTCTTTTTGGGTGTCTGGCTGGTTAGTCTTGTCCACATGCTCAGGGTTTAACTGATGGCCATATTTCAGGTCAGGAACGAATTTTCTCATAGTGCAGGCTGGCAGAGGCCCTGAGGGTTTTTTGCCTTCCTCTCCAGAATGGGACATGAGCCACTTGCCAATGGTTTCTCTGTACCTTGAAGTCTTTAAACCCTGATTTGAGGACTTCAGTAACCCAGTCATAAGTTTGAGCCTATTACAAGAGTGAGAGAGTGAGGTTCTGAGGCCTGAGTTGTGCAGACTAGGTGATAATAATGGTCTTTTCTGACCTTAAGTCTGTAAGTTTATGAGCATTTTAACTGAATTTGCTTCCACCATAATCATAGAATCATAGAATCATAGAATCATAGAATCATAGGGTTGGAAGGGACCTCACGAGGTCATCTAGTCCAACCCCCTGCTAAAAAGCAGGACCACTCCCCC
>ML685820.1:1879242-1900163 GCA_007922175.1 Pelusios castaneus
AATAGAGGGGAATTATCACATCCCTCGATCTGCTGGCAATACTCCTAATAATCAAGTTGGCCCTGATGGAAATGGAGGACAGCCTCTAAAGGACCACTACACTCTCTTGTTCAAGTGGATAGGGAATGGTCAGAGCCTTGATTCATCTTCACACTTCCTTACTGCCCCAAACCCCGCCCATCAACACCAGCCAGTGGCATGGAGCCAGCATGGAGAGAAGAGTAATCTGCTCCTGGTATAGACAACTAAGCAGATTACTTCTCCCACAGAGCATAAGGGAACCAGAGAGGGAAATGTAACTCCCATTAACGCACCACTCTTTGTTCTGGCAGATATAAGGTTACAATCTGCTATAAAGAGTCTGGCGCATAAAAGCAGAGCATAGCTTTTTATATACTGCATTACACGTGCCAAGCACTTTCCAAAGTGAAGCTCCTGATCTGTAAATCAGCTGTATGACAGTGGATCCTTGCACTCACTAACAATCCCATTGAAGTCTCGGTCTGGAGGTCTACCCAGGCAGATCCAGTTGCTGTAACTGGGCCTTCCCCCTAACTAATTATTAACAATTACTTTTCAAATTGTCTCATGAGGTAGGCAAGCATTTGACCGAGGGCGCAAGAAGCATGCAGATGTTATGTCAGTTGCGCACCCTGACAGTCAGCAGAAGAGCCTGCAATAGGACATTGGTTTGTGCCACAACGTCCTGTAGAATCTGCCCAAAGGCATCCTTCACCCTCTCATCAGCACTGGTAGTAAATTCAGTGTGAGCTGTCTGACGGGTATTTGTTTGAATTACACCAGGCCCTATCAATTTTCAGAGACAAGCTCCCGCTCCCCCCGTGCACCAAAGTCACATTCCAATTGTATACAGATTTATTTTATTCTAGGGATTTTTTTTTTTAAAGAGCCAAGCCTCAGAAGTAACTAGTTTTCCCCTATGAACTTTAATAATTATTATAATGATTCTTACAAAGTAGCAGCTGGGAACTAATAGATCCAGTGTCTTTCTGGAGAAGCTACCCTTAACTTGAAAGATCAGTCATCAGATGGGATTCATTTTTCACCAGAGGCAAAAGAGGTGCTGAGGTCTCATATCTGTATGGAATTAGAAGCGAGTTCTCTCCCATTTGCAAACCTCTGACAATTCCTGCATTTTCCAGAGAAAAAATATAAAGAAATCATTAAATAGGAGCAAATTATTAGAATTGTTCCACAGTCTTCTTTAATCAAAGAGTCAACTACCATTACCTACCCTGAAATGTAATGACAGGTCCGTTGTACGGTTTCTGCTGACCCACTCCATGACATCATAATGCTTTTTTTGTTTTACAAGCTCTGTACCACTTCGTAAATAATATCCCTAAGTAGCCTGTCAACAGGCAAAGCAGACTGCTGGCTCATGGGAATCCTACATCATAGTAGGAGCACCCTCATGATTTTCACCTCAGCTCTCAGTGGTGGTGACGGAGCAATATGAAACCAAGACTTGGGATATGAAATTAAAATAACTGTTTACTTTGTAAGTGACTACTGGAGTGTTTGGGTAGTGGGATATCAGTCTCCTTACATTGCAAGCTCTTTGGGGAAGGAACTGTTGCACAGTTTTGTTAGTATAGAGCCTACTACAATGGGGTCTTTGTCCATGACAGTGGTGCCTAGATACTGCAGGAATAATCTTCTTAGAGGCAGGTCACCAGCCACTCTCATCTCAAATATAGTGATGACAGTTTCCTAATGTTTCTGAGAGTCAGTGATGAAGCACAGTTTCCCTAACATGCTGGTGGGATTTGAGTGTCAGGGACCAGTGTTGATCTCAGAATCTGCAGGCCCAGGGAAAAGAGAGGACTAGAACAAATTGCTTTACAATTTGCATGGCACCAAGCCAAAAAGTATAGGGGGAAGCTGGTAGGTCTATGAACTCAAATCTGATATCCTTTTCCATCAGGTCCTGCTGCCAAAAGCAGAAAGAGGGAAGAGAAAAATCAAGCCATGAATTGCCTGGTACTCTGATCTCTCTACTGAAGAGGAAGGTAGAAGGGACTTTAATCAAGTTATCCTGGGGGAGAGGAGAGGGAGGGGGCGGGACATAAGCACCTGCATATCTTACTTGCTCTTTTACTGTGGCTTGGTAAATGAAACAATAAAACACAGATAACTAGAGCTGTGAAAATCCCCATAACATTCAAAGCCAGGAAAAAATTTCAACTGGTGTCAAGTTGTTAGCAGCCTACGTTTCAGAAAATTTGCAAACCTTTCTAAGAACCCAAACCAAATGTTGGGCTATCGTAGGTCAAAATTTCTGGTGAACCTTGGAAATTATGTTCTTTTGTGAAAACTGTGTAGTATTTACTTGATGGTCTATTACAGTTTTTCCACTCAAAACCAGGCAAAAGTTAGTAGTTCAGCCAGTATTTACTTAATACTTAGAAACACGGTCTCAACCCAATTCTGAGGATCTAAGAATAGATACTAACCAAATGAAAAGGCTTGCATGATCATCTGCGAAACAAAAGGCATTCAGTTTTAACTGTTTGAGATTTATTTGAGGCCCACAATCCAAGAAGAACAGCCTGGGGGAAGATGAGGGAAGGATTTTTGCCGCCCCACTCCACCAACCCCAAAATACCAGCTGCCCTGCCTCAATTTAATTAGAGCTTCTGGAAGTTTAAGCTCTTATACAATGTTATTTGAAATTGCATTAACTAGACAATGGTGACTCACTTCTCTCCTATGTCATCTTGGCAGTTAAAAAAAAGTGGGGGGAACAGGGAGGGAAGGATTTATAATAAATATCTTAAATAGCTTACCAGCCATATTATTATTACTTAAATAACTACCAAGTGTCTTATTACCCAGAATGACTGTAGCTGATACAATGGGAGCTTATTATTCAAATGACTGAAGAGTTACAAGACTCAGGAATGCTAATAATGGTAAGTAATTTTTTTAAAACAAGCATCACCATGTATAAAACTGTAGGAAACTAACACTGTGGAAGGCAAGTATAGTAAATGGGCGAACTTTAGAGTACGTGCAGAGACTAGCTGCAGCACAGGTGGACTGTGCTTTAGAAGAAACAATACAATGCATCTTGTTGTATGAGCATTTAAAATTTACTTATAGAACAAGCACGTAGACTCATAGACTCTAAGGTCAGAAGGGACCAGTACAATCATCTGGTCTGACTTGCTGCAAAATGCAGGCCTCAAGACCTCACCCACCCACTCTAGCACGTCTGAGAACAAGTCTGTGAATCTGTGGCCCCAGTTCATTCAGAGACAGCCTTCTGATGGCTTTTCAGAGGTTTATCTGAAAAGAGTTGGTGGTTTCAATTCAACCTCTTTTGAGCAATCAAAAAACCACCACCGGAATTAGCACCTCAGTAAAAATCTTCAGTAAGACACCAAGGACCAGATGGGCAGCAAGTCTGAGCTGCCTCTCTCATCCACTAAAAGATGTCACCTCCAGGTCCGTGGTAAGACTCAGATGCTGGACAGCACTTATGCATATGCTTAAATTTAAAGCAGGTACTTAAGTGCTTTTCAGAATAGAAGACTTCAACAGAGCAATTCACAATGCTAATTTTGCAAGCTACATGCAACTTCATTTTGCATAGATACAAATAAGGCTGGCCTTTCTGCTTGACTTAACACCCTCTAAACCAGCACTGCTTCTCTCAGCTATTTCAGCACCCAGAGTCACAATTAACTAAGGTAATTGGTTGGGTGTCAAGTGTGACCCTTTCCATAGTATGTCAAAGACATTTATTTAGCTAGCTAGCAATGGGGGGGGGGGGGGGGAAAAATCTCTAACAAACTCCAAGTTTAGAAAGGATTCTATGCAGAAGCCAAAGTGTTCATGTGATGGGCTCCATCCAAACTCTGGAGTACATATAATAGTGGTTAAAGCACTGGATCAAGATCAGGTAATGTGCAGTCTATTCCCACCTCTGCCACAGATTTACTGCATGATCTTGGTCAAATCCCAGTCTCTCTGTGCCTCAGTTTCCTCTTTGTGAAATGAGGTTAATACTTCCCTATACCATAGAGTTATTGTGAGATTTAATTCTGTAAAGCTCTAAAATCCTCAAATGCAACATATTACATTGTTACCCAAACACCAGGGGAATATTTTAAGTGAGGGAAAAATGAAAATAATTTTTCTTTGTACTCACGATTACAAGTTAGGGGACCACTACCAAATGCCTGTAGAAGAAAACATTCAGTGAAGAATCAGAACCTTCCTTTTGCAAATGCTGTTTCATTATAAATTCATTTTACTTTGAGAGACAGTTAGAAGACTCAGAAATCTTTCCTGGATTTTGTTTGTGGCTTGTTAGAATTGTTTCCCTAGTTGTCATATTCCCTCTTACCAATGCAATAAGAATAGATGTCATAATATAGGAGATTACAAATTATCAAGCTTATTAGGTTGCGCAGGCATTACAACAGATTTAATCTATTAAAGCAATTAGTATTTGCAAAATGTGGAGCAATCATCATTTACTGGAGCTAAAGAACAAACAGAAATCAGTGTTAAGAGGTATAATAAGGTAAAGTAGAAGTCAGAATGTTGCAGGATTTCACACAGGGATTTCATATTAATTATGTGTCTCTTCTCCCCTGTAACTCCTTTGCTTTTAATTCTCTTCTCCCATCTCCTTGCAGTCTTTCTTCCCACACTCTTGAACTGTCCCAGACAGAATTCAATCATTGTAAATCTAAAACCAATTCCTTATTAAGGCCACTGAATTCAGGCAAAAGTTCTCCCTGGTTCTTAAAACTAAGTCTTTTTGTCTTTGCTAACAAAATGATGGTCTTGGAGGGAGGATTTGAAGGGAGTGGAGGTTTCAGTGAGATAATGAGATAGCAAGCTTGATAATTGTCATCATTTAGGATGTAAGATAAGGCACTGGTAGGGTTTACCATAATGTAGCTAGGGAAACAACTCTATACCCTCTATCCATGGTTGACCTTGCCTAATTTGCTTTGCAGTAAAACTAGAGTGCTTTAACTTGGCTACATTTTCACCCTGGGATAGCTACTGCTAGTTAGTTATCCTGCAGTAAAAAAAGAGACTCCCACCTTTTTTGTCATTTAAGACCTAGCCACAATCACTTAAAATTAATCATGGTTTTAAATACATAAATAGTCCTGTTCTCAGTCTATGGGAGTACTCATGTTCTTAAAGCTAAGCAAGTGCGTGAGTGCTCTGGTTGCTTGGGACTCTGATACTCCCTAAGTTGCGGGCTATAAGCAAGTATGGAAATGATTGCTGATTACATTATGCTTCTTGCCTTCTGCCCTTCTTTCTTTTGTGCCTTTTCCAGTTCAAATGGCAAAATATGTATCAATCACATTTACTGACAGACAAGTCTCAACAGTTCAGATAATCACTCAAAACATGGATGTTCCTGTGAATTATCTACATCGCTTGGATGAAATCCAATGTCAAAGTTCACATTGATTTTAATAAGGCCTGGATTTGCCTTCTTGAGACCACAAAACTGGATTGATCATCCCAGAAGAAAGGACAGTCCTGAGATATGGTCTTTGTTTGTTTTCTATGTCTAGTCAAGCTACAAATGACCTGAGAATAGCCTTGATATTCCAGAATATCTGCTTCAGGTGCAGATGGGCACAAAGACAAACATAACTTTAAAATTAAAAAAAAACATATTATTCACATTTTCCAAAATTTTTAATTTGAATTTGGGGGGGATAGGATCAAGTCACTTCTTACTGCATCCAATCCAGTTTGCTCAGCCCCATTTTCTAATCACAGTCTTTTCTGGCAAATCCATTTCACTAACTTCAGAAAAGTTAGCCCATAATAATATGTACACATGAGATTTAAACCGTGCTGTTCCCCACCCAAAAGCACTCAGACTTCTGGGTAAGTTTGGCTCTGGACTTTGTGACTTGAGCCATCTCTATTCAAACCAATGGGATTAAATATTCAATAAGTACAGCAACATTTTGAAACTATAGTTACCGCCTGTCAATTACATTGCAAAGTTAGCCAGATCACATTACAGGGGTGCGGGTGTGCATCCCGTGATACCTCCATTTTCAAGAGATGAAAAGTTAACAATCCAATCCACTGCACCAACTAGATAATGTATTTTGTAAATCACTAGGAAGAGATACCATTATGAGATGTATCCCTAGAGAGAGTAATTTTCTTCTATTTCACACAAGCCTCAGAGTTTCTTTTAGAAGAAATGCCGACAGGATATTCTAGAAAGCATACGTTCCATCCCAGAATTCCCTCCTCTAAAATAGCCCTTACAGTGGTACTTGCTCTTCTCACACTTGGTATGAACTGATTTGATGTGGTCTAGGACTTAGACTTTACAATTCACTAGATTGCCTCAGTCATGCAAAACATTTAGCTATCATTGATCTCACTAGCAGCTATTGACAGCTACAAATGTATGACAGCTGTAAATAATAATAACAACAATAATAATAATTTAATAAAGAGACCTTTGTCTGTCATAAGGGTACTTTTCATTTTACTGCAATACCCTTCAAAATAACAAATGGACTGGCTGGGTTTCAGGATTAATGAATACTTCATTGTCAGGTTCTATATATTGCACCTGTCTGTATACTGAGAGAATATAATCATAACTTTCCCCTCAAGTTTGGAATGACCCTTTAAGGACTTCAAAGAAGTTTTAGAGCAAAAATTAAGTGCACAGGTGCACCTATAAAACTAAAATGCTGTTTTTTGATAGTCACCGTGACTTCTCCAAGGAATGATTACCGATGGACCCAAAACTAAACAGAGGCTATCAAATCTGTGAAAGCTACCACAAAACAGAAGAGAAATAGGATTTTTACTAGAGTTTGCATGACATTACAAGAAATTTGGATCTAATTCTATACAAAATAAGAAAAGTTACTAGAGCATTAGGTTTAACAATATAAATGCATAGACTGAGGTAATTTAAACCTTGTTCTCATACCAGTCTAGTGCACCTAGCACACTGTTGTCAGACAAATAGTAAATGACGACATTTAAAATAATACTAGCATTTAATGCAATTCCTAAATTGTGACATCAAGCCGAAAATTCCAAATCTCTGTTTTCCCACATTAACTCAAGCACATTCTATGTCCTGTAGATTTCACTTGTACTACTGATTGCTGTTAAAACACATATAGAAGAGGCACTCAGATACCAGGGTACTGAAGGTGGCATAAAAACCTCTAGATAGATTAGAGAGGTAAATAGGTACATTTAAAGAAGGAAAACAGAAATAAAATACTATAAAATCATATGGGTCAATACATGTTCTTTGCTGTACAGTAGGACAGAGAACAATATTTAACCCTAAGGGTACAATACAGCCAAGTTAGTGGGGCCGGACATTGGGCGCAACTAAAGTTGCTTAGTAACATTGGCAGTGAAAGGCAACCTTACAGCCAACTTCACTGGATGCCTGTTGTGACAAACCAGGATATCACGTTTCATTTCTAAAATTATGACTGCAGATGTCTGGAAAGAGAAGGAAACTCAAAGCTAATCTGGGAAGGCCAACCTTGCCCAGACAGGCACACACATGTGCACACTACCTACCCCATTCCGATACCACCTTTAAGACTCAGGGCCCACTGGCCCAGCCATCCAAACTATACAGCACTCATCTTCCAGGCCATTCCTCCCGAAGAGTAGCCTGGAATCCCATTGGAAGTGGAATATCTGCTTTGGCAGTAGGGATGTTTAGCTAAACAAGATGTTTTCTGACACAAAAGAAAATACTGGGCAATTTGTAAGGGATTCCTACTGAAGCAGAGCAGAGGCCATGCTATTCAAGACAGGCATAGATGTGATCTGGAGCCACATGTGCTGGAACTAGGAGTTTGGGGTCATGCTGCTGCACCCCCTGGCTTGAAGTGGCTTCCATATATACAGGGTTTACAGTTTCATTCAATAGCTGTCAGCACCTCCACTGTAAAAATTGTTCCAGCACCACCATCTGAAGCAGGCTAGGAGACTGGCAGGGGAGGCTGTCAGCTCTGACCAAGATATCTCTTAGAAGCAGCTTTGTTTATAGGAAACTGTAAGGCTGTGCCTCCCTTTGTATTTAAGGTCAGTTTGAGTTGTCTGTATTTCTTTATGTTTTTAAATATCTAAATCCAGTTTGCTTGTTTAAGAAAAATATTTGTCTTCAAAGATTTATACTATCTTCTGTCTCTGGAGATTGTTACACACAATCTCATGCTGGGTCCTGTAAGTGATAACTAGCCTAATATGGTCTTTGTCTAAGGGCTGGTGTGCCCACAGATGTTGTACTGCTATAAGTTCCAGTGGTTAAAGTATGATTTGATGGGCCCTGGAACCCTCCTAATCTCTGGGCCCCCTTCCTGAGAGCAAGCGGGACGACTGCCCTGAACTCCGTGGTTCCACAGAACCCCGCCCCAGCTGCCATGCTTTGCCCCGCTCCGGCCCCCCTGCCTTCAGCGGAGCAGCCGGCCCAGGGAAAGGGAAGTGCATGGGGCCTTGCCTCTCTGAGCCAGCCCCCCCACAGCATGGAAGAGGACAGAGGCCCCCACAGGCTGATTGGCCCTGGGTTCCACCCCTCCTCCCAGGACGGCTCTGGCTATAACTATTTTGTTTGTGAGGGAAGCTGATATTTTTACCAATATCATGATATTGCTGTAACCCCTAGTGTGGATTCCATTACACCACTATAGTTTATTCCTCTTCCCATCCTGAAAGGCCACCTTTAAATCAGCATGATGCCAACCTGTGCTAGGAGGTGTTGTACCACATTAACTACAATGAGAGTTAAACCCAGTATAACTTGTAGAGTCGGAGAATTGTGGAATTCCTCTCCAATGAAGGGTGAATAGCAAAATGTCCCTCACCTCAGGTTACTCAGATAGCAATGGAAGAGATGGCAGCAATGGTGGCTTGTAAGAGTATACCTTGGCATTCCCCTGGCGCATGGCTGGCACAGGCAGCTCTACATCACTCTTCCCGGTCCTCTGAGAAGGGGCTGTGAGCAGCAAAATGATGCCTGGCCACAGTACTACTGTACACCAGTAATCTTGGCTTCTGAAGTCACCTCTTGAGAGGGTGCCCCTTACAGCACTTCTAAGACTTCTTTGAATAGGTCTCTCAGGCTAGCTTGTAGATCAGGGAGTCTGAAAGATCTCTCACATCACCTCCCAAAGCTGTTCTGGAAGCAAAAAGACTAATCTGAGGATCTAGCCCAAGTTTGGGGATTTTCTGCTTTGGATGCTTATATTTAAAACCAGCTCCTATGCTTAGCAACATGTAACAGCCTTCGTTTCACTGTTGAGTACCTTTCCCAGATCCAAAGAACTTGGTGTAGCTCAAGAGCTTGCTGCTGTCTCTTCCACCAAAGAAGATGGTCCAATAAAATCTATCATCTCACCCACCTGTGACCAACACAGCTCTCGCACTGAAACCTTTAAAAAAAAAAATCCACATCTACAAATTCAGATTTGGTTTCAGATTTTGAATCATTCAGGTTGACCTACATCAGGAGTTATATTGTTAGTTTTTGGCTCTAGATTCTTCCTTCTGTTTTTAAATAAAAGGTAATGTTAATATCTTTGTAGAGTTTATAACTCGAAAGGATTTGCCTGTTAGTTTGATAAATTCCTTGAGTCATAGGTACAGTCAAACCTCAGTCAGCCAAACTCTAGTTAACAAACACTCTCCATTATCTAATGATCAATTAGATCTCCTGATTTTTAACTTATGCTCAAGACCTTCAGAGTCATTCAATTCAGGACAAAGAAAGAGTTACAGACAAGGCCAGATTAAAGCAGGTAGGGGCCCTATTGACACCATAACACCAGGCTGCCTGTGGTTCCACCAATACCTTGGCTGTACCTTCCACCCTCAGGTGGGATCTGTGGCACAGGAACCCCGACCCCATGAGAGTCAAGGGCAGCATCAGGGGACCCCTCAGTACATACTACGACAGGCAGGGTGTTTCTCTTCGGAGGGTGGGCTGGCCTCCTCCTGCCACACAATCAGTCTTGGTGTTAACACCCCATTGAGGTGTACCGTGCAGTTTGCACCTCTTCACAGCTCTCGTTTCAGTCTCTTTGCAGACTTGAGCAAACATCACTGCATCAATTTACATTCAAGTCAACATTTTCAATTTTTTTCTTTTTAATGAAAGCTGAGAATATGACATTGCATGATGCCAGGAACGTGGGTCCAAGGCAAAGCCTAAGTGACTATGGCTTAGTCTGGCCCTGGCTACAGAAGGCTCCAATTTCTGAGACTTGTCATATCAGTAGCTTAGAGTAAAATGGCTGGCATAATTTAAAAGCTGCCCTGGCTCATTGCTCAGCACTCCTCGGGCTATTCTGCTAAGATCCTCTAACATCTTGTCCAGTGGACCTTGACAGCTCTTCATTCAGAGCTAAATGGAGGTATTGCTACCTCCTAGCCCAGCTATTTAGCTTCCCGTGAGGATAACAAAAAAAACCCCCAAACTGTGGTACTAGTCTAGGTTAACACCCACTGCAAATAAATACAGATAGTAACTGCCTCTCAGTCAAGCAGAGCAATAAGTGATGTAAGATAAACAAAGCAGACAAGAAAAGAATGTCTGATTATCCTTTGGGCGAGGGGGATGTTGTGGATCCTGTTTACAAGGGGGAAAAAAAGTATGAGAGTGACAAATGACAGCTTGTCCCGAAAGCTTATGTCAAAACCAGAGCCAGCTGAAAGACTGAAACACAGTGTAAAACATGCACTCATTAGAATTTGACATTCCTGGTTTATAAACACTGCTAAACTGATTCTGTAACCAACACAATCCATCAGGGGATAGGGGAAATGTTAATTATTATAAATGAGGGAAACTAAACAGATGGAGCAATTACAAGAGCATTGTCTGAGTCTAATCCTGCTCACCTTACCCTTAAATCAAAGAGACAACTCAAGAAAGCAAGGGTCATCTCCTGCTTGCTTATCTATATTTGTAATAAGGCTCTGTTATAGCTAGCATGGGAGACTGAATGCCATAGAATATAGCCAGCTAGTCCTAAAAATAGCATCACCTCAGTCAAAGAAGAGAAAGAGAAGAATACACAGATCTTTTATGAAGAATAACTCAGGCCTGGTTTCCACTGGCCACAGATTTCAACAGGTGTCTACAGGAGATGCACAAGCTACGCACAGAAACTTGAATATCTCCCATCAACTTCTTAATGGCTACTTACAGCAACTAAACTGCGTCAACGGGATATGCCATCCCGTCACAAAGCACTACACTACTTGCCAGGGTGGTTTTAAAAGGTCAGCTTCCAGTCACTTCCGGGTTTGACTGAGCGCATCTTTAGTGACACTCAGTTAAAAGCACACAATCAGTCCTGCACTCTCGGCCACAGCGCTGGCAGCGTAGACATAGCCTTGGAGTTTCAGAGGCTTTTAAGAGCTTAAAAATGCAGACAGGTGCCTAGTGGAGCCTATTCATATAAGACCAACACAAAGGGGAAATAAATGCATGCAACTGCAAACAGAGAAATAGTGCCAAATATGCAGCTACACAAACAAATTGGGTGTGATTGTGTAGACACCTGGCAAACAGCAGGTGTGACTCTTTTGCACATGCAGCTACATTCTTTGTGCATCAATTTGCCTTCCACTATCCCCGGCATGCTTGCTGTGTGCATGCAAGTTAGGCACAAGTTTTAAAAGCATGGCCTCAGCCAGTGTTGTCAATGTTCCTACATAACATGCCATAGCCATTCTTGGTGCAACTTGAACAAAGAAAGAATCATTTGGTTCTTTATTATCCCCCTCTCTAGGTTTACCAAAAAAGTTTCAATGTGCATAATTTCTCCCTATTTTCCTTTCCAAGGTGAATGATAAATCACCTCTCTGCTTCCACAGAAAACTTTTGTTGCTTAAGAAAAAACCTTTAATTCACCTTTTTACAAGGCATGATTTGCTGCATTTATCTTTTTAGCCTCAAAAGGCTTTTGGAAATAAGACAGGAAGCTTGTTAAGACAGCAGGGAGTAGTAGTGTTGGTCGCAGGCTATTTCACAAATTATTATGCCCATGCTTCTAATGGCTCTACATGAACAAATAATCCAGAAGTGAAACAGAATTGATTTTTCCAAGATGCTCAAGCCCCAAATAATCATCAGAAATTCAGCTTTTCCTGCAAACTTATTCTCCTAGGCTATGTCTACACTTGCTAAAATTAGTTCGAATTAGTTAGTTCAAGTTAACTAATTCGAACTAATTTTAGTTAGTTCGAATTAACTTAATTCAAACTAGAAAATGGTAGTTTGAACTAAGCAAGTGCCATTGAATGGCACTTGCTTAGTTCGAATTAGTGATCCCCATTCATTTCAATGGCCGGTTAGTTCGAACTAAGAAACTAGTTTGAATTAACATGGCCACATTGGTTAATTCGAACTAGTAAGTTCGAATTAACCCTTTAGTTCAATTACCCTATTCGAATTTATTAGTTCGAATTAAGGAAGCCCTTAATTCGAACTAACTAAAGCCTAGTGTAGCCATGGCTTTAGTTAGTTCGAATTAAGCCTCCTTAATTCGAGCTAACTTGCCAGTGTAGACATAGCCCTAGATTTTCTGGCTCCCTTTCTTTTCTCTCTTCATTACCTTCATACAATGTGAAATAGCTGATATTGCTTGAAATGGGACTACATTAATATACATCAGGGGACTTTTAGTGTGAGCCTCACTTGGGCCAGTTACTGTCTACCATGCTAGTACACATTAGACTTTACACCCCCACTGGTGTGCACTAATGCATTGCATGAACGAGCCCGAATTTGACTGCAGAAGAAAACATTGTATGATCCTCACTCCCAAATTTAGATCATCATCTACCCTTCTTTCCAGAGATCACCAGGAAAATTGGTTAGACAGTCAGATGAGGCAGCAGAAACTGAATAGCCAAACACACAGCTTTTGCTTGTCCTATCCGATAGAGAAATAGGAGCCTATTACAAAGTAAATATCTGGACCCAGAGATAAAGTTATTTTAGGGGGTGTTTCCTTCCTAGTGTGCTGGATGACATGTGTGTTATGGGTGCTTTCTGTATGTTGCTATTAATTTGATACTGTGTTGAATTTAACTTAACAGTCAATTTCCTAGCTTTTAGACAATGGATTGGTCGGTGTTGCACCTAACCAACCTTTGTGTTGTAACCTAAAATAGTTTGGGACACATGTTTTTTATAAACCTTTTTTAAAAGGGAACACCTCACTGTAAATCACTAAGTAGCAATAGAATAATTGCATTTCTCTCGCCTTCATTTTTTTTTAAGTTTGTTCTCGAATTCTTTTGTTTTGTTTTTATCAAACTCTCCCTTAAGAATTGTTTCTGGTACAAGTCTCAGAACAATGCAAGCTGAGTTCAACTTCTTGCTAATGAGTTGATATTGAGTTCATTTTATGAGTTGGCAATGTATCAACCACTCATCATTAAATCATTCCCAAAACGAACATTAATGAACTTCACCTACTAACGCAATGCAAAGCAGCTCAGCCTTCCCCTGATTTCCAATTCACTGCAAAGTAACTTTAATTCAGACTATACCATTGACTTTGTGGAATCCTGTATAACAAGGGGCCATAAAAAACAATGAATTTCTGCATAGGCACATTGGATGTTCTCATACATATTAATTTAGTAGCACAATATATTCTAGCTACCCAGTGAACTCTTGCATGGATATGAACCATCTTAACATGCAGCATCAATCTGTCAAACTCTTGTAGCAGTAAATTAGGTTTTATCTTTCAAAAAAGTCTCTTTTCAAGTTAAATATTTGTGTTTTGTCAACTTTTTTATGTTAAAGGTCAAATATAAAGCAAAAAATCTGGTTTTGCCTTCTATGGCTTCCTTTAAGACTTATAAAGCTGGTTTCAAATGTTTTTAATATTCTAGCATTTGAAATATCAGAATTTCATTTCCCTCATTGTATTGAAGGAACTAAGCACCAGGTCACATTTGTCGGATGGGGGAAAGAAGCGACTCTGAAAAGGGCTCAGGGGTCTTGGTGCATAATCCACTGAGTGTGAGCTCACAGTGCAAGGCTCTGGCTAATGCTCTACCTGGTCTAGGCAAAAAAATGTGTTTTTAAACACATTAAAATGCTAGTATAGACAAGTTTTAACATGTCAGTCAATCTTGGTTAGTTCTCAAAATGGAGCCTAGGATCTACCTCAATAAGATTCTACATGTTAAAATTACAGTTTGCCTGGTCGATGCCCGCTGTGAAATGCTGGCTACACGGCAGTCAGAATGACACCCTAGCATTTGAAACAGACATTCAGCAACACAAAGGCATCACTGGCACTGGGCACAAGGACACATGGCCCGAGTTCCAACTCCAGTGCCCCAAGTCTGGCGGGGACCTGGGGCCCAGCCCCCGCCATTGGCCCAATGCAGCCCCTGTTGCTAATCCAGGGCCCAGCTGCCACTGGCAGCCTGATCCGGCCCCCATCAAGGCTGGAGCTGGGCCGCAGGTCGGCGATGGCAGGAGCCCCCTGCCCTTCGGGGGGGGGGGGGGCCGGGGGGGGGGGGGGGGGGCCCCCTGTCCCCCCCCCCCCCCCCCCCCCCCCCGGACAGCTCTGACACAGTCCCCCTACCACTGCCAAGATGATATTCCCTCTCGCTCTCTCTCTTGCTGTTAGGGAGAGAGTGTAGTCTCCTGGAACACAGCGTTGCATACCCAGAGCTCCACGATGTCACGAGACCTGACACTCTCCCAGCATTGCAGAGCACTGGGTGTGCAAGACCACGTTTTCTCTCTGTTAGGGAGAGAGTGGTCCCATGGAGCGCAGTCACGGGCCAAATAGAAGTGGTTCCTGGGCCGCATCCAGCCTGTGGGTCGCATTTTTGACACCCCTGGACTAAACAATCATCATAATGGTGCCTTTTGGCCTTTAAATGTAAGAGTCTTAGGAGGACCAGCAAAAGTGATGTCACATACGGCTGACAGCAGAATTTTAGTTTCCACCCATCCTGAATGAGCAGTATGCCGATTCTTGGACTGTTTTGCTTAACCCTGAACTGCATGGCACCAGTTAACATCACTGCCTCTTAGAGACCACCTCTCTCTCCATACTATTCTGCCATTGCTGTGGCCAGCAGAGGTGATAGGGCTGGGCCCCTTCTGTTTAACAGAGGAAGCTACTGGCAGAGCATTTTCTGTTACGGGATTAAGATTTCAGGATTCTGTCTCAACCCTCACCCCACCCACGGGTCTGTGTAACTTACATGGGTTATTCCTTAGGGCATGCTGCAAAGCCCACCTCTTTCCCTAGGCTTTTGGTGGGAAACTGAGGATTAGAGTGTGGCTGGGGTCAGGAATTAAAGTGAAGGCTTTTCCTCCCCCACCTTTTGGTTTAAGAAAATTGCTGTGCTTGCTTTTGTTGTTTTGTGGCAAAGGAATCTTGAGCTGCTGGCTTTTAAAAACCTAAGCGAAATAAATGTGGCAAAATAGATAGAGAAATGCTCTTTGCAGAACTAGTGGTTTTTAGGAAGAGCTAGATTAAAAATACTGCTGTAACAATTGATGTTATATTTATCATATCGTGACATTAGATCACAGAAGTAGTCACACCATTTAAATGCATCCCAGTTCACCCACTGAAACCGTGTATCTTAACTAATATAGTGGTTATTAGAGGTAACAGTGGCTACAACCACTGTCAAGATTTCTAATAAGCATACGTTGATACTAGTGGTTCCCAATCTGTGGCTCAGGGGACAAAAGAGGTCCATGGGGGATTCCAAGTGGCCTGCCACTCCCTTCCCACTGGCTGCAGAAGGGAGCCACTGTCTAAGGACACAGAGAGAGTGCATTGCCACAGGGATAAAAGATCAGTGCAGGCTCCCTGCTGCAGCCTAACGGGTGGGATGGGATGGGAGATCAGTGCTCCCCTCCCCCTGGCTATTGCAGGGAGCACAGCAGAGTGCTCTGCCTGGGTCCCTAGATGCTGGGGTCCCTGCTTGAGCCAGAAGGAAGATAGCACTGATCTGCTGTCCTGGCTGCAGCAAGGAGCCACTGCCTAAGAAGAGCAGATGAGGCTACAGGACACATGTGGTTTCCCTGCTGCAGCCAGGAGGACAGGATGGAGAACCTCCTTGCTGAACTTGTCTGGCTGCACCTGGCAGGAGGGGAGACTGCTAGGTGCAACTGGTGGCCCTTCAGGGTAGTAAAAATTGTAACTGTGACTTTGAGCCAAAAAGATTGGGAACCACTGTGTGCTAAAACCCGAGACAGCAAGCCTTAGCTCCTGGGTCTACAGACTCAGGCTCACCCTATGGCATTAAATCAACAGCTCCATCTGTTTCAGTCCTGCTTCCTTACAGCACAAATATACCTGAAAGGATCTCAGTATTCCAGATGTACAATATTTCTCCAGGACAACATTTTACTTTAGTGCCCTTTTCACCATGTCTTACGGCAGCTGGGGACTGCTAATCTCATGGCTCAGTACATGCAGTAGTGAAGCACAGCACAAGCTTGCTACATCTTCATGTACATGGCACTTTAATGGTGAATGAAAACAGGTAGCAAACTCTGAGGCTATAGGGAGAACTAGAACATGCCCAATTAACTACACATGCATGGTTACAGCTAATTCAGGCATAGGCTGTAGCTGAAGAGGGTTGCAAGAAGCAGCTAAAAGGGGTGTGTTAGTCTGTTTCAGGATGTTATTTCTCTGTAGTCAACACCGTTGAGTGATAGTAGTCAAATTGGGCTGACAACATAGGAAACGGAAAATCTCTGAGCCATACAGACCTGGTGAACAAAACTGCCATTTTCCTTTATTAGCAATAGGAGAGAGGGTGTCAAATATATGGAAGCATAAAAAGTGAGTTGCATATGGTAATGTCAAGTTATATCAGTGATCAGTTTTAACGAGTTCGGCCCACTTGATCCATCTTTCCTCAAGTAAGTGGTACAGCTGAGAATTTTACAAGTCTCATGAAGAACATTTGCAAAATTATTAGTGATTTTCAAAGGAGCAGATGATCTACAATTTCCACGGAAGCCAGCAGGAGTTTCAGTTGCAAAGCAGCTTTGAATATTAGATCTCCTTTCTGCAAATACTTAACTTTAGACACCCAAGTCTGAAAAATTTAGCTTATTTATACTACAGAATGAAATTCAATGGGAGCTGCAGGTGCTCAGCACTTCACGATTAAGATCTAAAACTGTACAGTTTTTCTTTGGAAGCCCAGTGGTGTCAAGTGCCAAATGCCTGCAAAAGCTATTTAATTCAATGGAAGGGGAGGGTGCACTGGATCTCACAAGATTGGGCCTTTGCCAAGGATGGTCTGGAGACAAAAACAAGTTGAACGAATTTAAAAACCACCACACACCACAATCACCACCACACACAGAAATCACTATTCGGGAATAACAAAAAAACTGGAAGATCCGGATGTTGTAACCGATACACAGCAACAGCAACTTCTCCAAGAGAAAAGTGGCATTTCTTACTCCCCCTTCTGAGACGCAGTCTTGGACCATATTTTTAAATTTACAGACCAAAATATTAGGTACATCTTTTGTCAGTTTACAGTGGCACTTTAAAATAAAAAACATTTACAGCACCTCAAAATTTGACTTCATTGCAATCCTTCCTGTTCTAACTATAGAAAATGCTGCAAACATGAGAATGACATACAAATACCACAGAGTAGTAAATGTTTTTATTTAATGGATCCTACTACATAGAGTTAGAAAAACTGTACAGCAAGCTTACTATTACAACCATGCAGAACTGGGATACAACAGGCACACTACATTCCAGTTGTAAATCCATTGAGCTCAACAGGGTAATATCAGGAATTGATCTGGCCCTTTGGAGGAAAATTAATGATTGAGGGCTCTAATTAGCAACCACAATTTTAGTAGAGAAAGTGTGGAGGAAGACGGAGAAGCATTTGTAAGATCACTGTTACTGAAGGGATAGCTAAAGACAGCACTGGAGATGCGGTGAAAGCTGTTGTGAGAAAGTAACTAATTAGCATTGCCCAAGAAGGCAAAAGAAGGGAGGAGAAAGCATATGAGAAGTTACTAAGAGAATTAGTGGTCAGACAATAGACAAAAGAATAACAAGCACCAAAAAATTCTTGAGGTGGTTCCTCCTCGTCTGTTTCTCAAGGATAGGGGAATATCTTATTACTATTAGTAAAGTGGCACACACAAAAAATTAAGCTGACCCAGCTATGACACTCAGGGCTGTGAAAAATCCAAACCTGTGAACAATGATGTTAAAGTGACCTAACCCCCACTAGGTTAACAGAAGAATTCTTCCATCAGCCTCGCCACCAACTCTCAGGGAGGTGGATTAACTATGCCAATGGGAAAACCCCTCCCATTCCTGTACTGCCTCTACACTGAAGTGCTACAGCAGTGCAGCGGCAGAGCTGGAGCTGTGCCGTAGCAGCGTTTTAATGTAGACAAGCCCAAACAGTCCTGCTATGAAAATATAACAAAGCAGAATGGCTTTGAGTGTACAGTAACAGGGACAGATTCAGCCCTGCCTTTTACTGCCTTGTAACACCATTGCGGTAACTAAAAAAATGGGCCAGTACATCAATTGTGTCTCTAAAGAGAGCAGGAAATGATGCAGCAGAGCAGGAAATGATGCAGCACGGAAACTGAATCACCATACAATCCCCTTCCTAAATCCTAGTTGAATTAGCAAAATAATTATTTTTAGAAGGTATCACGTTCTAATCTAATCAGAGACAGGTCGGCTCCCACCTCTACAAGTTATAAACACACTTTCTAGATACACAGATCTTTGGCCACTGGTGACAGTGTCCAGGTGGCCCTCTCAGAAGAACAGTGGGTCTGTGTGTAGAATACTGCTCATCAGCTACACATGCTATCCCTGATTTCTGGCTCTGTAATGCACCTGCCATAATAATCATTACATTTATGCATGACAGAACTTTACTACTGCTACTACTTTTAAAAAAGCATGGATGTATAACGCAAAGTGCAATGTTTGAATGCTTTGTATTGGAGACAGACAACAGGATCTGAATTTCACCCCACTTTTATAATAGGCCTCACCAGTGCCACAGATCTGACACGCAATGAAATTCAAACCTTATCCAAACCTTCAAACCATATCCAAAACTCTGGCTCTACATAATGGACCTGACTCTTCCCTCATTTACACTGGTGTAAGTCTGGAGCATCCCCAGTGAAGTTAGTGGAATTATATTGGTTTCAAATCAAGGTGGCAGACCAGCCCCAGGCATAATGAATTAAACACTTTATTATGATCATGTTATCATGTTTTAGGAAGGTTTAACACACACACACACACACACACACACACATGCACGCACACATCCACACACCAGGAAGTTGTATATTTTGAAATGTCTCAGAATCTTCTTCCCATCCCTTATAAATGCATCTCTAATCAGTCTATATGGTACCACTTTTCTGCTTGCAAAGCAGTGATAACAGTTGTGGTGCCAGTATGCCTAAAGCTTGCCTCGGGCAAGTGTTAAACCTTTATCATGCTCCTGAATTAAAGCAGCAAAACAGTGCCAGGCTTTCCAGAAATCATTTCCTTTGGACTTGTGCCTTTTGCAGAGGTAGACTTCAAAAGACTATGTCACCCAGCTCATACCTGGGGAAAAAAATATATTTAAAAAAAAAATTAAATGCAAATCACTACATATTTTAGGCAGCAATCTAAACAAAAGTCTCAGATAAAAACAGCAGTCCCTTATTCTTTTGCACTAGCAAGCTGAATAGTTTTGAAGTTATTTGCCTTCTAAATAACTATATTTCCTCTCAGAGTCATTTGATGTCACTGGGAGGTTTGCCCAAGTAAGAGGTGCTAAATCGGGCCTTTAAACAGCATTTAATAATCATACCCTATTTAATCTTTACAGGACAGACTCCGATCCAAGAACCATGAAGGGCATTCGACCATGTGATATGTGCAGCAGAGACAGAGAAGGAGAGGGAAATTGGCTGGATGGCAATGGTGCACAAGCATCCTGTTAAAAACACACTACATGGTTAAGTGAATCAGGTGATGTTTTCTTTGCTATCACTTTAGTGGATCTACTTTCAATAAAGAGAAGATATCGGGTGTATTGAAGGGGATGTGATCCAAGGTGCCAAGAGCCAGAGAGTACTGGGTTTTTACAGATTATATAGAGTTTTTACAGGGAGCCCCTGGGTCAGTTATATATTCATAACATAGCACTAACAGGTGGTATGTGAGGTCTCTACCAAAACCCATGACACCACAGTTGTCATAATCATTCCAAAATGTATGTAATGATAATATTTGAGCATGTATCTTATATTGAAAATTGTGTTCTTGAGGCAGGTAACCAGGCAGTGGCATGTCTCAGAGAGAGAGGTTCCTTTCAAGCAGGAAGTAACAGATGCTTATCTCTGTATGTTCATCATATGTCTCACGTTGGATGCCTGTTTGCACACTGAGACAAATGCTAATCAGAAGACTGCACAAATCTTCAAGAGGGGAAATTTACAGGAAAAAAATCAGCAGGAAGGAAAAGTGTTTATAAATAGAGACAATGCAAAGTTGGGGTTATATCAAGCAGTACTGCAGCAAGCTAATAGTGCACATGTTTTATGAACTGGGGGAGGAGGACCATTGCTAAGCCTAGCTTTAAGATGCTGGAGGGACTTTGGGTGTGCATTCGTCTACAAGATGTGAATGTATCTAGTTAAGTGAGTCTAGGTTCTAGCATAAACATGGAGTCTAGTGAGACAAGAGAGTCTTGTGGCACTTTTAAAGACTAACAGATTTATTAATCGCATGAGCTTTCGTGGGAGAAAATCCCACTTCGTCAGACGCTTTGATCTTCAAAGCATCTGACGAAGTGGGATTTTCTCCCACGAAAGCTCA
>ML685820.1:1913062-1926194 GCA_007922175.1 Pelusios castaneus
CTTCAAAGCGTCTGACGAAGTGGGATCTTCTCCCACGAAAGCTCATACGATAAATAAATCTGTTAGTCTTTAAAAGTGCCACAGGACTCTGTTGTCTTTCTACAATAGACTAACACAGCTACCCCTTTGGAGCTTGTGAAATGTAGGTGTATGCCTTTTCTAAGATGAAAATAAACACTTCTCTGATTGGTGGCTAAAGTTAAAGGCAATTGATAAATTACTCGCCATCCCACTGGGCAAGAAATCTTCAAAGTTTTAGATTTCAATTGTATGAGAAATTACCTCTGCAATTCAGCCAGCAGGAGTAAATTTAACTGTGTTTTTTAATCTTATCAGAGTGTGACAAAAATCAGAAATGTCATAGCTTTGCCACTGCAAAATACGAATACACAAGTGATGAGGACTCTATTTAGAGCATTCTAATTTATGAATGCCACCTGCATATTTGTAATGCTCATTTGAAAGTTAGGAATTCTTAGGATGTTGGAAGACTGCTCTCCAAAATCATTTCAGCTGCATTGCCTACAGAAACAGAAGGTAACACACAGAAAGGATTACTGTGAGCTACAGAAGGTCTGTTTTACACTTCCCCGGGCATACCCCCTGCGTTGAGACTTCTGAGCACTGCACAGTTGAAGTACTGACTTGGAATATATTTGCTGGAGTATGGATTAGTCTTTTCTCTAAAAATTCTTCATTTGGCAACTTCAGTATTAAAAATTTTCAAACAGTTCTCAGGAATACCTGGCACTGATTTATTACCTCTGTTCTGGGAAGAGGGTTGCTGCCTGCGTGAGGGCTGCTGTTTAATGATACCACATTGTATTCCCAGCATGAGGCCCAGCGATACCAGACGGAATACAACTGAGATCATTCTGGCCCCATTAGAAATCAGAGAGGTTCATACCAGCCCTTTGAAGAACTGGGAAAGCAGAGATCTCACTACACTCTATTAAGACCATCTGTACTCCACCAGCCAAGGTTAGGTGCATGGAGATTCTGTGGGTGATTAGATTCAGCCTCATATTTGAGAGAGAGAGAGAGAGAGAGCGCGTGCGCGCAATGGTGGCAAGAAATGCCTTCAGCAAACTAAACTATTACGCTCTTTCCTCTCAGATTTAGCCTGTTTGTGTCTCCTCCAAGTGACACACTGGAACGCTCTGCCTGGGGAAGACCACCATAGTATTCCAGCACACCACAGTCCACTCAAGGGGTGGTAAACAGAGCATATCACAATGGCTTCCTGTTCAATTCTGTTTCAAGGCCCTTCATCCTAAACTTTAAAAGTTCTTCAGTCATGTTCTTGAGAGGAGCCCAAGTCTTGCCATTTTTAAGTCTCTTCTCCTTATGCTAGCCTTCCCTAATGCAGTTTGCAGAATGACTTGGCAAGAGTCCCCTCAAGAAAAATCTTAAGTTAGCACTGTGGCATAGAGTTCAGATGCTCACCCAGAGGTTAAGTAGCAACTGAACTCTTCCCTGTACTAAATTTCATTAAAGACTTCAGTCTTTATGTAGGCTAAACTCCAACGGACATTCACAGGAGTTTGGCCTGAATAAGGACTTCAGCATTTATCCCTTTGCCTATTTCTCATGATCTTTCCAGTATTTTCTGTTACAACCAGAAATAGCACAAGAATGATTGCAACATAGGTTGGACCTTCTAGTTCCAAGCACACCCTCACATCTGAAATTCAGATGGAGAATATAAATGAAAATTTTTTTTTAAAGGAATAGAAAATTCAACAGAACATTTCATAAATACTACAAAGGTTCCATTTGGATTTAGTCCTTGAAAAATTATTCTTTTCCTCCATATCAATTTATCTATCTATGACAAATTAGGATGCCTTTACATGTTCGTTTGTTTTAGATAGCTAGATAGACAGACACACACAGTAAGTTTCACCAAAATATGTAGAAGAACATAAAGCAAGAATTCCTGCGTGAAAGTACTTGGTATAAAATACAATACAATACAATACATTGATTCTATATCTAGATTACATGCGCGCACGCGCACACACAAGAAAACAGAGTTTATCTATAATATACATGTATATTGTTGAGAGCATAAGAAAAAGCTAGTCATTTTCTCTGCTATAATAACAAGCATGATAGCCATCTAATCATGTATGGAAGGAGTGTAGCCACCTAGTTTCCATTGTAGCCACAAGATAGCGTTTTATTTCTGGCTCATCTAGCTGTTCAGTCTGTTGTGTCCCTGAGGATAATTAGTCCTGAACTCAGGGAAACGATTTATCTTACACCAGGGATATTCTATCAAATACCTCTTCACACAGAACTCTTTTAAAAGAATAAAAACACTCCCTGAGGAAAATGATTATGTTTTCAGTCTTCTAGTCATTTCCAGAAGGTGCCATATCTGAAATCACGAAGCCTCCCTTTGGTAATTGGGTGGTAAGCAATTAGAATCATTTGACCTGTGCTGTATCACCCGGACCGCCTTGAAGGAGGAAGTCGTATTTAAACAAACCTGTTTTGCTCACACCAATCAGTTTTATTTTCCCTACAAAAATTACACAATGCTACTGGGCAGAGTTCTGTTTAGGCCTCGTATATACTGCTGGAGGCATATAGGATATGTGTAGCCACATGCCCCAGTGAAAAGCAGATTGCGTCGTCACTGCAGTGTGTAGCTGCACATGACACTGGAAGACTCCAGCAGTGGAATATGAGGGGGAGACTACACCGGTAAAAACAGCAGTGTAGACAGAGGAGGAACCACTTCGGTGTGTACACAGCCATGTAGGGTACATATCGTAAGGTTCTGGCATGAATTTACTCTACTCACCTAAGCCATGTCTCATCATCCACACTGCTATTCATATCTATACTGGGGGAGAGGGGGTGGCATGCAGCGTATCTGCTTTACATGTTACTGCATGTGCAGTCATAGCCAGAAAACACCCCCATTGAAGTCTGGGGCTCTTTCCCCATAGAGAAAGGAAAAAAATAAAAATAAATGACAGTTCATAGTGACTGCAGTTAATAGCTGCAAAATAAAATCTTTCACCAGAAGTTCCCAAAGACTCTTAAATATTCTATGACTTCACTAATGTCCAGAAGTACCTCCCAGGGAGAAAATACATTTTTCTTTCATGGCAGAAAGGCAGTAAATTGATGCCATCACTTTGTTATTCTAATCCCCCCAGATAGGCAATTAACAGAAAGAAACAAGGAGTCCTGGGGCACTTTTAAAGACTAACAAGTTTATTTATCCCCTGAGCTTTCATGGGTAAAATCCCACTTTGTCAGACGCTTTGGAACTGGTTAACAGAAAGACAAATTCTTTGAGATTTTGCCTAATGCAACATCTAGGTGTACCACGGAGGCATTAGTTTGGTCCAAGGGCTCCACAGTACCTTAGTGATGACAACTGTGAGGCTAGATTTCCCCACTTTGAGAATTAAAAAACGACAAAACACACAAAAAAGGGAGGGGGGGGGAGGGCTGCAAGATTAAGCATGCCCCTGACCGTGCTCTTTTCACCACCATTTTCCCAGCCATGAGTACCATCCTAGCTGCACTGAAGATGTCAGTCATTCACTGCCTTTGGAACAGTAACAGAACATTTCTTCACTGTGGAGAGGAATCTTGAGATCAGGGCATCTCTTGTTCAGGCATATTGAAGAGCATGTGGGTCTTTCAAGGGGGTCACCACTGTGAGCTACATCTTGAATCCACACTTAGTTTTTATTCAGTTCTTACTACAGCAAAACTCCCATCAGTATACATCCTAATTAAGGATTGAAGAAGGATTTAGGGATTGGGCACATTATTAATAATTCATCAGGTTAGCTGGTTAATAGTAAATGACATTCAGCCCTCATTAAAATGTCCTTTTATAAAATTTGCCCTGGGGTATGGAAAAAGAGGCAGAAATGGAGATTAGCTCTTTCACAAGAAATGAGACCACACACTTATGTGTAGCAGATTGGGGATAAAATGGCCCCACTAAACCCAGAGGGCATTTTGCCATTTACATCAGGAAGGGCAGGATTTCACCTGTGGTCTCATGACTGAAGCACAGAAGTAGGAGTCCTTGCTTTTTGAGTTCTAATCCCAGCTCTGATAGCGACTCTATACAAGATGCTTTTAAACTGTATTAGCTAAGAGCAGACAGGACACCTGTGGACCTGAATAAGGCTATGTCGGCAAAACTTGTCACTCAAGGATATGACCAGTCCACCCCTTGAATGACGCAAGTCCCACCAGCATACACGCTCATGTGCACAGCACTATGTCAGTAGAAGAGCTTCTCCTACTGTTCCATACTAAAGAATGGTGTAAAAAAAAATGCCAGAAATACAATTTGATAAGAATCAATGCACACAGAGAATAAACCAGCTGACTAGGTAAGAAAGTGCCATTTTGCACATTTCTTTTTCCAAATAACAGCACTTTAAATTTGTCTCCCTGGTTTCACAGACAGGTACCATAGTTAAAATGGCTATTTGTTTTGTTATTTGGTAGCTTTTATGATAAGTAAAACAATCTGGATTAAGAAAAAGACTTTAAATATAAAGAAAGTGAAGTGTGTATGTCACCTGGAAGGATGAGAAAAGTCAATGTCAAATCAAACTCAACTTTCTGCACTTTTTGATCATGCTAATCTGACTCTCACTAGCACAATCAGCAACCTCTGCCTTGCCCTAACCAGAAGATCTCAGAAAAGAGAGAAGCAGCATGCACATTGGAGTAAACAGGTGAAAGATTCTTTAAAGACTTGAGCAGGAGTCGGTGCATGTTGATCCAGTCTTGTGACTACGTTATTACCCTTTCTTGACCCCCGATCTTTGGCAAGAGACAGGAGTTCAGTCTTTTACCTACAGCATATCATACATGTGCTTCCCCACCCCACTCCCCATCATGGACTGCTGCTGTAGGCTTTTGGGCCACAGGATATCAGAGAGACAAGGTGAGTGAGGTAATATCTTTTGTTGGGCCAATAAAAGATATTACCTTCCTCTTGTCTCTCTTTCTTCTTCAGGTTCTTCTTCTCTTATTTTGGTCTTTTTAAAGGTGAAATGAGCATGCTTTCTCAACACATGATGAGCTGGAGGCCAGGGAATGTGGGAGGAAAAATACAAGTCAAAGAAATATCACTTTGAATGGAATTGCTTGAATAAGCAGCAGCTAAAATATAATGGTAAGAGGTCCTTTTGTTCCTTGATCAGGCAAAACTCCCAGGGAGCTCAATGGGAGTTTTGCCTTTATGGGGCATGATCTGGTGCCCCATAAAGTCATTAGGGCTATGTCTACACTGGCCATTTAAGTCAACTTAAGGAGGCTTAAGTTGACTTAAATTAAGCCACATCGACACTAGGCTTTCATTAACTCGACTTAAGAAATTCCTTAAGTCGACTTAATGAAAGCGTAAGTCAACTTTATAACTACCACTCATTAGGTTGACTTAAGCCTCCTTAGGTCAACCTAAGCCCAGTGTAGATGCATAAGTCCACTTTGTTAAGTCGACCTAAGGTGTTAAGTCGACTTAAAGTGTTGCCACTTGTTAAGTCGACCTAAAGTTGACCTTATTAAAGTCGACGTAACAAAAGTCGACTTAACTTGTTTAGTGTAGACATAGCCTAGGGAGTCTTTCCATTGACTGCAATAGGCACTAGATCAGGTTTCTAAGGAGTAAGCTGTAAATAGAATCAAATTTAGCTAAAGCAAGAAGGTCTAAGATCAGCAACTGGCAAACTCTGAAAGGTTCAGTTCAAGTAAATCTACAGAAATATGGAAGCATAGTAAAAACATAGCTGAGCTCCAAATAGGCTGAGGTCTTTGCCCTTTCTTTACAGTCTGCACCTGAAGTGTGTTTGCTTGAAATCAGATAACAGAACACTAACTAAAACCCACCTCTCCTGTATTTATTGAAAGAGAAAAGCCATCTCATTTAGAGTCAACAGGATGTAAAAAATGATTAATTTAACTGTAAAACAATACAGATGTTTCTAAAGGTTCTGTTCAAGAGTTTTCCAGCAATGAAGCAGAAGTTGCAGAATTACAACATGTAAATATTCAAGAACTATATTCAGTCATTCATCTACTTTAGAGGCAGCATGGATCATGCAGATCCTCCAACATAATGTAGATTTGCATTTCATGGTGGAGAGCATGATGAGAAAAGAAAAGATCACACATACTAAGACACACAACCTTTGCACAGAAGACAAGTTGAAAACTGATTCATTAAAACAAATTAACTTTTTGGAATCAATATTGTTTTGTGAATTTATTCCATCTCTGTAGATGTATTTAGTTAGATTTTTCATTTTAAAAAGTCTCTCCATCTGCCATGTTCAACTCAGTCATATCTAGAACTTTAATGGTGATGTTTTAATCTATAGGTGATAAAGATTGTATTTTACAAGCTCTATAAGCATAAGGATATTTTGAAACACAAGGAAAAGAGAAAACAATTTTTTCCAGATCTGACTAGTTACTAACCCAATTAAACACAGAGAGATCATTGAACCCGAGATCAGAATTTATTTAATTAGACAGCAATGTGTCTCTAGTTCTCCAGACAAATTATGAATTACAGTTGAAGGCAAAATACATTTTTTGACAATACTAAGAGATTTTTAATGAGCATTTTAAATAAAAAATTAGACACTAATGATAAGTTAGATGTCCCACATGTTGAGGCTGTCTCTCACACTATACTTTACATACAAGTAATGCCGAGTATCTAGTTTGGTTATCATATAAACTAAATAATGGAAGCAAAACAGAAGGTAGCCCTTCTATTTAAAACTGAGCCTATGGGAGGGGAGTGGTGTTTTGGGGGCTAAAGTGAAAAAAATCCTTTTCAGATTGAAGCAACACTGACATTTTTTAGGTTCTCTCTATGAAACAAAAAGCCCATAAGAAGTTTGTGTCAAAAGCACAGAACATGAGGACATTTTCAAAACAGAATTTGCTCCTTCTGGACTGGCAGAGGCTGCATGAAATTGACATGCAATCATGTCAATTTCACCTAGTAGCTGTCAGGGCTCCCAGGATATGCAGCTTGAGGCAATGATACTACAAGGACCGCCCTGGAGTCAGGATACCAGGCCTTTGCCTCGCAAGCTAGCCTAGAGTCTGGAAGCCCTGCTGTCTCTATCCCCAGGACAGTCCACATGACAGGGCTGATCTAACACCATACACCAGCTTCTGCACACGCTAGCAGCTCATCCCAGGAACTGCAGACTCCAGTTTCTGCAGCAAGATGGAGTTGTCGTGACTCCCCAAGTCAGTCTCCCCAAGTCAGAACTTGGAACCCGAAAGTCCTGAAAGCCCCTGTTGGACTCAGCAGCGGGAAGCCTGGAAACCCTGCTATAGAATCTTAGGGCTGGAAGGGACCTCATGAGGTCATCTAGTCCAACCCCCTGCTAAAAGCAGGACCATTCCCACTAAATCATCCCAGCCAGGGTTTTGTCTAACCAGGCCTTAAATGTTTCCAATGTTTACCTCCCTAGGTAACGCATTCCAATGGGTACGTTGTCTGCCTCAGAACTAGGGACTCTAGAAGCACCAGTGCCTGACAGCTCAGCAGGTAACTTGAGAGATATTATGGACCCAGAAGTCCTACAACTTCTTCTCTGAAAGCAGACTACCACACCTGCACAGAAATCTACTGAAGTCAATGGGGCTCCACTTAGGTATGCACACAGGAGGCCTACAAAAGCTAGCACAAGAACAGTCCCTCTGTTTGCCATTTTCATCACTGATGAGTGTGTACCCAGGATGTGTCTGAGAACTTTTGATTGACAGACTTTTGGCAATGATTATGATACATTTTCTCTTTTTCTTGATTGTGTCACAGTTAAATCAATATTTTATTGCTATAACACCAACAAATGCAAAAATTAACCAAAAATTCAAAAAAATCACTGATTTACAACAAAAATGATGAAAGAAACAAAACCTGTTTGGTTTTCACTGAATCCCACTTTGCATCCCTTGCTCTGGCTCTGGCAAGCCTCCCATTGAGTCACAGCTAGGTTAAGGACTCCAGGATTTGACCCCATATCAGGGAGCTTTATGTATTTCGGGCTAACTCCTGCTGTTAGGTATGCATGCACATATGTCTTGTGATATATTGGTAATGCACGAGCATGCACAAAGGCCTGAGCAGATTATGCATGGTACACACTAACATACATGATGTCAGGGTAAAACTCTTGACTGTTACTGATTAAAAATATAAAATGACAAATCAGAAAGTAATTTGTTTCTCCCCTCTCCAACAATCCATAGCACTCATCTGCAGTGACTGGCTATAATTAAGGCTACTGGATTAATTAGGATTGACTATGATGTGGCTGCAATTAAAGTAAAATATTTTAGGAGAGGTCAATATTCTAAATTAAACTGAAACAGAAAATCCAAGGCTATTCCACTTCAGAGGAAATAGGTGGGGTTTTTTTTTTTAATGATTTAAACTTGAAACTGGAGTCAGGACTCAGGAGACATTCTATCCTGTTCTGTCACTGCCTCAGAATGCAAACTTCGGCAGTCACTCTACCTCTCTCTAATTCCATTCCTTCTTCATAAAAACACAGATAAAACCACCAACCTCTGTAGAACATTTTAAGATGCTCAGATGGGTGGTGCATTAAATATACAGTATTTCTTTATAGTAATTATTAAATTGCAAGGTGCTCACCCAATATCAACCTTGGAACAGCAGAAAACTAACAGTTTAACCCAAAAATGACATATATAGCATGCTGCCTGACATAAGAATTAGTTCAGTAGGAAGAGGACTAATTATTTCAGAGGAACCATATTCTAAATGGCCTCACAAGGAAATTACTCATGAAGGTGACTCAGGAAAGGTAACTCTGATTAACACTACTGGCATCTGAACAGAATGAGTAAGGCCAATTTCCAAGTCAGCTCTCATTTATTCCTGTTACTTCTGATAAGCGAAGGCAGCTAATGCCATTTCGCTCCCTCATCTCAATTAAAACATCCACCCACCCAAAAGAAAAGCTTCAGAAAAATCACCTGAGAACTGCCAATCTAAATCAGCAGGCACAATGATCTTTTCTGCTGCTGGTGGTGGTGGTGGCTTTCTTCATACCAGGCTAATAAAAAAAACAATGTGGTGTAACATGGCAAGACTGAGGAATTGATGACCCAATAAATTTAAAAAAAACATCCTCTCATTTACTGATATAAATTCAAAAGTAATAGAGTAACAAGACCAGCATTGATCCCAAAAGGTTCAATCTCAGTATCTGCAGAAGCCATGAAATCAAATGTACATGTGTTATCTTTTCGTATATTAACATTCTCACAGTCCGCTTCCCGCACCCGCCCCAGCTTTGACCTGTTACCTGCGTGATGGACCTATGCTCCTCAAGGTTATTAAAAAAAAAAAAAAAAAGTAAGTCTGTACTGGGGCCATTGTTGGTGGAGACCATTAATGCTTCTTTAAGAGAGGGCAGGGTTGCCTGCTTACCTGAAGAAAGGTTGTTAGGCCCCTGCTGTTTAAGAAGCCATTCTTCATCTCTAACGTGCTCTCCTTGGGGAAAGCAATTGAGAAGGTGGTGGCAAGACAGCTCCAGTATTATCTACAATTCTTGAATTTCCTCAGTTCCTTTCTGTGGGTTTCAGGTCTTTGAGTAGAATGGAGGCTGTGTTGGCCTCAGTGACTGAGGAGCTCTTGTTAAGGAACTAAAGTATTATGTACATGATTATCCTTTTAGAGCTGTCAAAACCTTAGATGGCATCACACTATGAGATTTTGTGGAAAGCTGCAGATCCTGGCAGAATTAGGAAGGATTGCCAAATGGTACTATTCATCTCTGTTATCAAAAGGGTTGATCCTGAGTAACTCCTCCTTCACCCTGAAAGCTTCCACATGCAGGATTCTGTAGAGTTCTAATTTATCGGTGCGGCTGCTGGCTGATGGAATAGACAGTCAGAGGTGGTGCTATCAGCATATAGAAGATACACAGCTCCAGCGTGCATCTTTCATTAAGCTGGGATGAAGCAACGTTGATAACTTCTCAGGTCCGACTCAGATAAGAGCTTGCATGAAAACAAGCTGACTCAAGCTCAGTCTAAGAGAAATCAGGGGCTGCAACAGAGCAAGTCTCTGGGCAATCTCGTGAGGACAAAAGTGACTGTTCTGTCCTCTACAAATGAGAGTCACAGTTCAACCTAGACATAATAGAGGATTGAGGGGGGAAAAAAAAAAATCAGATGAGGGTCAACAAAGACAAGTGCAGAGTCCCACACTTAGGAGGGAAGAATCCCATCCATCGTTACAGATTGTGGACTGACTGGCGAGGCAGCAGTTCCGCAGAAGAGGACCTGGAGGTTACAATGGACAAGGAACTGGATAAGAGTCAACAGTGTGCCCTTATTGCCAAGGAGGCTAATGGCACATTGGGCTGCATTAGTAAGAGCATTGCCAGCAGATCAAGGGAACTGATTATTCCTCTGGGGCCCTTTAACTGAGCACATGTTAAAAGGAGACAGACTATATTTAAGGGGGTGGGGGTGGGGGGCTGCCCATCACAGCAGGAAAGGAGGAAACAAGAAGGCAGGATCATCTCCAGTCAGTCTGAAACAACAACAAACCTCAGCCTCACAGACATAAGGAGCTCAGACTAGAGAAGAATGCATCTCAGGCCTCATTTTCCAATGAGCTGTGCTTTTTAGAGTAAAATTTCTGTGGTTAAGGAATTCCATGGCTAAGCTTGTGTTCCTTGGTTTCCTTTTACACTGTCCCTGAAAGGGTTAAACTAGAAGGCCAAAGTGCCCACAGCAATGGTGTACCTCTGGCAGAACCTTTGTAAGCAACTGGAATGGCTCAGGAGGTGCCGGTTTCAAAATTTAGGGTGGCTGAATTGGGGACTCCCATCTCCTGAAGAAGGGCGTCACACGAGATTTGAGCAGGTTGTCTATTCTAGAGCTAGAAACAGGGACAAGACTTTGTCACGACCCAGCTTTTGGGCCAGGATGCAATAGATATATTAGTTCTCATTGCAGTGGCTAATTATCAGTGTTTTGAAAAATAAATAGTGTAGCATAGTCTAGCTATACATTGCAAACACCAACATGCCACATATTTTAGGTGTATACTAAATGTTTTGGAAAGCTAATATACCTAGTGGTGTTAACTTTGTGATTTTATCACAAGCCTCAAAATACTTAGTGTCTTTCTTACAGCTCCAGCTTCTGAGTGCCCCCACCCCATCAGACATGGAGGTGGTCCTTTTGCATCAAACTTGAGGCATAATGGCAGGACACTTTAGGACATTTGCACCGACATGGCTCGCATCTGTTTGCAGAAGAGCAGAGTTGGTTCCAGAACTGTCAATCATTTACTGACATTAAATTCAGTGAATAAATTTGAAAATAAAAAAAACCCATGATACAGAATTAGTTGAGTGCATGAATATAATGATACTGCTTATAAAAATTTGTGCCATATGAATTTTCAGCCAATTCTATCCCCATTTTGCAATCTTTTCCCATTATCATAAATCAAAAGGCATTGCTTGGTTTAAATCACTTGCTGTTTAAAGATGAATCACCTTTGATTTGCTGAGTTTTGCTTACGGTAAGAAAAAAAACTTGCAAAAGCTTCACGGCAGTGAAAATTCTTGATCTCAAGCTGCATGAAGAAGAGCCACACAGATCTAAAACTTAATCTAGCAAGCAGCATAAAAATGAAACAGAACTCTGGTTTTAGGAGGAAAAAAAATCCCATCTGAAGGGGAGCTAGTAATCTACAGTTTAGTTCAGAGACTGTATACCCAGCAGCCTATCAGGAGGGATCCCAAGTTCTAATTACTATGTAGAGATGTCCTAGACTGTTTAATCTGAACTAGAGGTGCATATCTAAATGCTTTTCTCTAACATCTGTCCCTCTGGATAAGAAGCTACAAAACATCTTACAGTTTTATATCAATGGGTATTTTACATGTAAAGGATTGATATATAATTTAACCTGCCGTAGAATTGCCCACTAGGGTCTTCCTACAACCATGTCTTCTGCTGACAGAGTAAGACAACTGCTCTTTGAGTCCCTCCCGACCCCCCAGCCCTGCACAATTAGATTCTTGCCTCCTTTTCCAAAGTCAGAAAAAATGAGTCCATTTAAAAAGTCAGTTGAATAAACTGATGAGCCCAATGGTGTGGAACAGCAAAACAGATCATGAGTTGGTGTAAATCATCCCTAGGGGGGAAACACAGAAGAAATATGTTGCATGCAGTAGTATCTAGGCTTGTTCTGTGAGGAAAAACTCTCATAAGAAAAGAAAGAAGTAAAAAATAAAACAGGCTTCATTCTTTATGGCTCCCATTAGCTAGAACCCCTCATGGCAATACCCATCAATTTAACTTTTGGATGTCTGGATACAGGCCAGGGAGTGCTCAGCTTCCATATGCTCAGGAGAGGGCACAGCAGCAAGTACGCAATGCTGTTGTCAGGCTAGCTTGGTAAATCACAGCATATTTCTTCTGAAGCCAAATTTCTTAAAATTGCTGTTCAACTTTGAGAACTCATGCGCTAACTCAGGTTGGTAACGCAGATCATGGACTTAAAGGCCAGAAGGGTACATCATTACTGATCACCATCTAGTCTGACCTCCAGCACATGGCAGGTTATAGGATCTCACTCACCACTCCTTTAGTCCGTCCATAATCTCTGGACGAGTTACTGAAGTCCTCAAATCTTGATTTAAAAACTTTACACATCCCTATTCAGTTACTTTAATTGTAGTAAACTTGGAGACATGCATGAACTATCTCGCTATCCTCAGCTCATCCATCCACATTTTTGGCCCTCACCTATGTCTAATGGTAGGGGACAATAGAGAGACGTCAAAAAGGTTTTCTGCAAGTGGTAGCTAAGATTATATTTACACTACATAAGAACAGCCATACTATCCTGTGTATTGACAATGATTAATGATGGATGCTTCAGAGGGAATGAACAGAACAGGGCAATCATACAGTGACCCATCCTCTGCCCTACACTCCCAGCTACAGCTATCATGATAGTGTAGTAGCCTCCTACATCTGCAGATGTTTCATAGAATCATAGAATAATAGGGTTGGAAGGGACCTCACGAGGTCATCTAGTCCAACCCCCTGC
>ML685820.1:1931194-1970472 GCA_007922175.1 Pelusios castaneus
ATGAATAACAAATCACAGCTTCAAAGAGAGACTGCAGAACTCGAACTTATATGCAAATTTGACTCAGTTGTCTTGGGGTTAAACAGGGACTATGGATTTTTCTCTCATTACAACAAGTGATTTGACCTCCCCCTCCTCTATGTGCTGTTCCCCAGTGTTTGAATCCTAACACCTATTTTGATTTGCTGTTACAGCCTGACCTGATGCTATGTCATACACTCCCCTGCATTTAATTTCCTCCCACTCTGTAACTTTCCTATCTTCAAAGCATCTGACGAAGTGGGATTTTCTCCCACGAAAGCTCATGAGATAAATAAATCTGTTAGTCTTTAAAAGTGCCACAGGACTCTGTTGTCTTTCAGTAAATCACTTCACCTCAGCTGCACTTTTCTCCCATCTGTAAAATGGAGGCAGTACATATAGTTGTCAAGATTAATGTTAGCAGTGCTTTTTTGTTTGGTTGGTTTTTAAAAGAGTGCTAGTACTCGGCCAGGGATCTGGGGCCCCCAATGGCATCAGCAGGAACCAGGTCCACATCGCTATGAAAAAAAAGGTGCCGGTACTCGGCCTAGGGACCTGGGGCCGCATCACTGTGGAAAAAAAGGTGCTGGTACTCAGTACCCTTGAGTAACCTCATTTTAAAAGAGTCCTGGCTGAAACCCTAAGACTTACCATCACAAAAAAAGCCCTGAGTATTAGTGCTTCTTATGTTCAAAGAGCTGTGTTTTGTACCTAGAATTATGATATCAGCCCAGAATCCTGTACTGTTACACATCCTGGTCATCTTTGAATAGCAGAGGGTTACATTGGTGACATATTGACTACTGCATTTTTTTTTCCTACGAACTATCAAACAAAGCTTTATTTTTGTTTTCCTAATCCTTGGGCAGTAATCTGAAGCACTTGGAAAACCTCAGTCTTACTAGCTTTGAGGACCATGTGGCCAGCCTGCTTTTTTCAGTCAGCAAATAAGGCCTGCTAAATGAATCCAATTAGTATGCCAACTGTAGTGGTGGGTTTTGTACTACAAACGCTATTCCCTGGAAATTACAATGAGGTTAATGTGATCATGCATCCAAAATTGATTTGAATGGGGCACCATTTCAGGTTGGGGGATGAGGGGACGGGACTTTATCCATGATTCCAGGGGCTACTTAGGAAATTGAAAACTTTAGGTTTTTTGCAGATAGCTACTTAGAAATTAGCTGCCTGGAGCACTGTATCTAATTCCTATATAAAGAAAGAAAATTAAATAAATATTAGACCTACCTCTAATTCTAATATGTTCTGACATCTTGTGTCACGTCTCTTAAGTGACAAGTAAGACAAAACCCTGGCTGGGGTGATTTAGTGGGAGTGGTCCTGCTTTTAGCAGGGGATTGGACTAGATGATCTCATGAGGTCCCTTCCAGCCCTATGATTCTAAGTGACATTGGTAGTTAGGTTTAAAATTTTTAATGTATATTCTTATTTTGTTAACAACTCTTGAATATAGCAGTTGTAGAAAAATCTACATTACATTCTAATCATTTAGGCTACTTACTTTTGCAGTTCACCAAGCTGGGAATAGATCATTTAGTGTTTTGAAACATCCTGCTAAGGCCCTGTGAGTTTATATTGCACCTGCATGGGCCGACAGGGGTGTTGCCATACTAAAAATAATCAACTAGAAACTGATTTTAAACAGGAATGAAACTGACACTCAAGTATTTTCACAGTATTGCCAACCCCAAATATTCAAAAATCATGAGTCAGGCTCACCAAAAATCATAAAACTGACTTAAATATCATGAGATTATGTAAAAATAATAGATTTGAGATTCTTTGCATTTACCTTCTGCATTTTGTGCCTGTAGAGTGCACTGAGGTCACATTTTGAAGCTTTCTCCACAGCCACAAGGGCTAAAAACTTACTTTTCCTTTAAGAATGAAGCCTGAAATCATCACATATCCACAGGATTCCAGGAGCTGGGACTGTAAGGAAAATAATCATCATCTTGAGACTCATAAAAAAATCCATAAGAATCAACAACACTGCCACTTCAGTTTAAAGGCTTGTTACTTTCCTGAAGGCTTCTTAAACACAACACTACAATGACTGAGTTGCAGTTCTCACAGAAGACTATGTAAATCTAACCCCCAAGAAAATTCAGGATTTTAAAGCTGAGAAATAAATGGAGCATTCTGGAGGTATCAGGTCCACTGTAGGCAGGAAAGAAAAACAGGTACAGGAGCTCTGGGCAGCATTTCCTCTTTAAAAAAAAAGTTGAAGGGTCAAGTCTTCCAGTCCTTATTCAGGTAAAACTTGTATTGTCATCAGTGCCTCCACTCATAGATATTAACAAGTGCTCAATAACTATATACCTCATACTTAAATATCTGACTCATCTTATCCAGAGCTATACATTTTATACGCATTGGGTCAGGGACTATGTTTTTAACATATTCTGAGCACTATTGAGCACACAGATGGTGCCTAGTGAATAATAAAAATCATGACAATAATCATAGGCTTTATCGACTCCGTGGATGCAATTTCTTTTTTTGTTCTGGAATTGGCATGAATACAGCTGAAACCAATGCTTTTTTTTGTTTTAAAAAGAAGTGCCGGTACTCGGCCAGGGACCTGGGGCCGCATCACTGTGAAAAAAAGGTGCCGGTACTCAGTACCCCTGAGTAACCTCATAAAAAAAAGTCCTGGCTGAAACCCTAAGAATTTGAGGCATAACCATGTCTGATACTCATGCAACTCTCTTATTTCTTCCTTTTCTCAAACTCAGAACAAAAGAGTGGCAAAACAAAAAAAACTGTTTTCACGGTTAAAATGTAAAATTTCACAACCACCATTGCTCTATAGCCCAGCATGGGGCAGAATCTGCCATCTATTGGGTGTTAAGTGATCTCTCATTCTCTTTCTTTCTTTATCCTTCCTGACCTCTGTGCTGCTTTTCAAGCAGCCAACCATAACAGCCTTCTCAAATAACCTGGAACTGTTTATTGGAGTTTCAGAGAACTGGCCTTCTTGGATTTGGCCCCCATCTATCACAGCCCTCTTTTTTTGCAACATGTAGCAGAGATAGGCTGCTCCAGTGGATAGGCAGCTAGCCCTGTGACACCTAGATTCTACTTCCCCCATGGACTTCCTGTAAGATCTCAGGCCAGTGCCTTAGGGACAGAAGATTTTTCAAAGATTTTGAGGCATCCACAAATGCAAGTAGGCATCTAATAGGGTTTACAGAGTACCTAACCCTCTAAGCATTTTTGAAAACCCCACTAGGTGCCTAACTACCTTTGAAAATCTGGTCCTTAATCTCTCTGCTTCAGTGCCCATCTGTACACTGGGGATATCAGCACTGCTCTACCTCACAGGTCAGACACTCGGATACTACTGTGAGGGGCTCCATAAGTACCATAGGTAGAGTAGGAACTTATACCACTGCTATCTCTTCCCTTGGGTTTGGACCCTTTTTCCCCCCATCCCCCTCACATCTCTCTCTTGAATGTAACCTTGGCACCGAGGGCTTGGCTGCATTTCTTCTGAGTCCCCTAAACCCTCTCTTCAACATCCCCTTTCCTTCCTTCCCCCCCACCCTCCCAAGGGTAGCCCCCTCTCCTCTGCAGAATTCACATTCCACACTGGTTTTGTTGAAGTTAAAAGCTCTGCCTGGGGCTCCGATGTGCACCCTGATCAGACCTCCTGTACCAAACTCAAGGGGAGGGAACAAAAGCCCCCATTCTACCCCCAGCCTCCCTAAATGGCACCCCTGATGAATGGTCCCTAGTTGTCATTACAATGCCAATAAGTACAGCCTGTTAGATTATAGTTAGAATCATGAACTGGAAATTGGTGCATCTTTTAGAGGAAGAAGAATATGCTGAAGTGTTAGCTATTTCCTTAGGAAAAAAATTAATCCCATAAATTCACACTATACCAGAGCATACCAGCAAATTTTTACATACACCAAACAGCCATCAGTTAGCAACTACCTGTGGTCCCTGCTGTCTTGAATTTAAGTGGAGGCCAAAGGGGGTTTGTAATTCATTTTGGAGCCTGACCAGTAGTATTGCAGGATCAAATTCTTTTGTTTCACTCTAAGATAGTTTACTCTTGCCTTAAAACTGAAGGACCATATTAGCCTAAGGGTTGTCTTTCTACTCATCTCTTTAGAACAGTGATTGATTAGTCTTTCAGAAACTAGCTCTTGGTGAGTCTGTTGCAACCTCCCTCAGAAGAAGTTACCCTCAGCTGAAATGAAGTTTTTCCAAATTCTATTATTATGAAATCTTAGCACCTACACTGCAGAGTTCATAATCAATCTACTTTATGTAAACACAAACACATAGAAGTCCATTAGCTCCAGTTTACAGATAAGGAGTGGAAGGCAAAGGAATTAAGCAAGCTGCCCAAAACCATAAAGGTAGTCAGACTCCAATTCAGAAGGAAAACTTGGGTTCCTATTGTCAGATCCCAGAAGAACCCTCCCTTTCATAACTGCAGACTGATTCAGATACTATACTTACTGGGGTAATACCATTGATTTTAAGAGTTACTCCTGATTTACATTAGAGTCTGTGAACTCAGAGTTAGACTGTAAGAATCATGATTGGAAAATTCTCTATTGATAAGAAAAATAATTGTATTTCCTTCTTCTCTCATCCGTTCCTGCCTTTTTCCAGACACTTGCAGCACAATAGAATTCTGCAAATCTCCATTTAGCAAGAATTTTTCAAAAATTTACATCTCATGTCATGAAAGGAAAGCATCTATGTTCTACCTTCAGAATTTTAGTGAAGCATTAAGGGACTTTTTATTTTAAAACAGATTCTTAAAATGCTGTTCTACTCTGAAAGGTAACCATGTACATATGGCCCATTCTTACTCAGCAGATCTGCTCCTGGCATGCAAGCTACTACAACTCTGAGGACTTCTAATAAGTAAAATAAAATGGTTACTTCTTTTTGCTCCTGTGTTAGGACTCTAACGTAAGTGTCCTTAAGTGAACTTCCTTGAGTTCTCACTATAGAAGTCCTGGTAGGAAAGACTAATAAATGCACATTAACAGCATAAAAAAATCCACAAAAACTAAAATCGCTGGCAGTCAGACTATCAAAAATCAGTTATGCAAGAAGCCTGTTCATTAAATTATAAAATAGATAAATTCGCCCCTATTAGCTGCCAGTTCAGAGCCTCTCTGTGTCTTCCCCAACTATGGCTGGGCTTCCCATTTCTTTGCCTGTTCTAAAGCCAAGAGGGAAAACAATCCAAAAGCAAAACGTGCTGAGTTGTGAAGTACAACAAGCTACACCCTTCCTGCCTCTGCTTTTAAGGAAACAAAACTAGTGAAATATTAGCAATTTCACACCTGCCTTCCCAGGAGCTCTTGAGGTGGGTTTGTAATGGAAATAGTCTCTCCATCTGGTTCAGACGGCTGGCCAAGACCCCGATGCAGCAAGGCCAGACTTGTTTACAAATCTGCATGGAGGCCTGTGGACCAGCAGTGTTCATGTGAGGGGCCTCCTGTGCTGCCACAGCCACTGAAACATCTGGATCCCAGACCCAAAGCATTTGTGTTATCTTTCTGGTTAGTGACATCAGCATAACAAAAATTTTTATTATAAGGAGTATTTACATTGTGTATTGAGATTTTTCTATTTAGTTCTTTTCTCAAGCGGAGACAATACAGACGCTCAATTTGGGTTACAAATCTTAAATTTTAGTGCAACTATTCAGCTCTGTAGAGGTTGCTGAACCACTTAATTACAAGTGGTGGTTTCCAAAAGGGATAGCAACAGGAGTGGTCATACTTAGGCTATGTCTACAATGATGGCAGCAAATTCGCCGCCGTCAGTTCGAACTTCCGGGTTCAATTGAGGTGTCAGTCAAGATACGCTCAATCGATCTGGAGTTCGACTTAGTAACTCCAGCCCGGCAATGAGAGTAGCGCTAAGTCAAACATGCGCTATTTGTGTTCGACTTAGTGCCGTGTGTACGGCGGAGTTTCTAAATCAAACGGAGATACGCAAGGTATTTTACATACCTCGAGTATCTCCCTTCAATGTCAGCCGAAAACTGGCAGCGGTGTGGACAAGGCCTTACGGATACCCCAAGGCCCTCCCTCCTCGCTGGGGCTGGAGGATTCTACGCACCTTGCTGCCACAGAGCACAAGCTCCGAGCTCCCTACCCCAGTCTGGTAAGAAGAAAATGGGGGGGCAGGGGTGGGTGAATAGGGAGCTCTGTGAGCAGCTATAACTATAAAAGAGGCACATGCAGCTCAGAAGCCAGAGTTTGGCCACCCCTAATACATTATAATATACTATCCCCAGGCACATTTCCAAAGCCACCTTCTCTTTCTGCTTGCATGGGGCCTCTATGGCATGAGATCTGGAAACAAACTTTCTTTCAAACTATTTGTTGAAATCAATACTATTTCTAAATGGCTGCTGGACCCTTTTTCTGGATAGAAGTAGGAACCACTCAACTCTGATTTTTTGAACTTGTTCCAGAATACAACTTTAAAAAAAAAAATCAGATAACCTTCTTCAAATATTCCTTTGTAAAGGTAGCAATGGATCATTTCAAAACCTGGTTTTCTTTCGAGAGACTGTGCTTTTGGACAATACCACAAGGACAGCTTCTGTAAGGGCCTCATTTCATCAACACTTGGCACATTACCTAGGCAACAGGAGTACCCGGTTCCCTCTCCAGCACTGTCGACGTGCTGCTATCATATCCTGACTGGACCACTACTGTGGGATGTGTCATCTGAGCAAATGCCTCAGAGCCACCAACTCCCCAGTTCTAGTCCTCACAACTTCCTATGTGGCCTTGGGAACATTCCTTATTAGTAAAATGGGAATGATAAAACTTCCTTCACAGAGGTATTATGAGAATTAATCAGATACAAGGCTGGATTAGCGGAAGGGTTTTAGGGGCTTAAGCCTCAGGCCCTGGCCAAGAAGGGGGTCCCAGGCTCCAGCCCCTAAAAGCTCTCTGATAATCCAGCACCCACCCAGCTCAGCGCCAGCAGGAAGCACTCCTTCCCTGCCAGCGCTGGGGGGGGGGGGGGAAGGGCGGAGCCCTGGAGCCAGAGGGGCAGGCCAGGCCCAGGCTCTATGCTCCACCCCGCCCCGGCCCCTATTCACTCTGCCCAGGAGCGGGGCTGGCTGACTCACAGCAAAGCTGTCCAGCACAGCCTTCCAGCAGGTTTGCATTAGAGGCCCCCATACCCCTCACACCCCCTGGATAGACGGGTCAGAGTAGGGCTGGGGCAGGAGTGCCCTCTGGCCCCAAGATCCCCCCTCCCAGCAATGGGGGGGGCCCATAGTCAGGAGGGCTCGCAGTTGGGGAGGGGCAGGCCAGGGCCCCCAGGCCGGTTAATCTGGCCCTGATCAAATGGGGTTGGTGAAGTGCTTTTGTAACCCATATGCCTGAAAAGGCTATCTCTGAGAGACCTGCTGAGGGTGGGTTACTGTTGTTGGGCAGATTAGCAACCCACAACTGGAAACTTCCAGAAGCAGGCTGTGGTAGCAATTTGAGCATGCTCCACAGTGTACCCTGCTGGTGTGATGTGATGTTGTCAGTCAGATGACTGGAGAGCAGCAGCCTGAGCAGACAGCAGGCAGGAGCTGCCTTGAGGGAGACCATGTGCTCAGTGTTCTGGAGAGGAGCTGAGCCAGGAGTGAACAAGATGTTTTCTCCATGTAAAGGAGTCATTTGCAACAGACCTTGCAGACATGCATATGGGACTGAGGGCTGGTTGCAGAGAAGAAGAGAAAGCCTGCATGTAATGCTACAGAGGATCCCAGCAAAGAAAGAAGAGGACAGCTATTTCTTGCCACTCAAGCTTCCACACTGGAACACAGACTGTAGCTGAGAATTGGGTGAACTCCACACAGACTTTGGGACTCTTGGGTATCTTTCATGCAAGGGATTGTTCTTGGTTAATTGTAGTTTGTTTTCTTAGGATAAGGTTCATTTAGTTAGTAGTTAATAAAGTTCATTGTTATGTTTGTTTTTAGTAGTATTTTAATGTGTGAGTGTAGCTCTGAGCAAGCTTCGCCGTGAGTCCTGTACAGACTGGATCCTGGGTCTCCAGCTGCTTTCCCCATAGGGGTTGGGATTGATTTCTGTGGGGCACTGGAGAGGGACAATTAAGTGAATTTAGCCCACCCGAAGGTTACACTTTCAAGTCTACAGGAGCTGTTAACAATTCAGTTTTCCATTCATTACAGCTGTGGCCTCTGCACTAGGAGTGGCAGTTATAACAACTTTATAAAGACAAAAGGATGGAATTCCTGCCTATTCCCCAAAATACCCACAACCCCATGGAGACACTGCTGAAATATGAAAAGTGGCAAAGCAGGAATTTCAGCAAATGTCACACATCCTATAAGTGGAATGGAGTCAAACTTTGCCCTGCAATTAAGAAAAAAAAATCTAGAAAGAATTAAGGCTATGTCATAGAATTTTAGGATTGGAAGGGACCTCATGAGGTCATGTAGTCCAACCCCCTGCTAAATGCAGGGCCACTCCCAGTAAATCACCCCAGCCAGGGTTTTGTCTAACTGGGCCTTAAATGTTTCCAAAGCTGGAAATTCCACCACCTCCCTAGGTAACCCATTCCAATGCTTTACTACCCTCCTAGTGAGAAAGTTTTTCCTAATATCCAACCTCGACCTCCCCACCTACAACTTGAAACCATTGCTCCTTGCTCTATCCTCTGTTACCACCGAGAACAGCCTAGCTCCCTCCTCTTTGGAGCACCCCTTCAAGTAGTTAAAGGTTGCTATCAAATCTCCCCTCAGTCTTCTCTTCTGCAAACTAAATAAGCCTAGTTCCTTCAGTCTCTGTCCACAGTACATAAGAAATAATGACCTAATGAAAGTGGGAAAATGCCTGCTTTGCCCATGGGTTTGCGTGTACACCTGTATGCCTCAATTTTCTCCACATTTCTTTAGCACACCCCAGAAAAATTTTGCAATATATTTCTAAGGCTGTAAAATAAGTCTATTTTCTTTAGTGCACATAAACTTTAGATATAGAGTCACATGTCCTTATTTTAAAATTCATAACAAAATAAAAACTGATTCACTGGTGCAACTTTATGGTTGAGATTTTTCAAAAGCACAAGTCAAGAAACTAATGGACAATCAGAATCAAAGTATTTTCTACCCTGATACCACTACCTTGCGTTAAATAGCGTATCTTCCTTTAATTAGAATAGGAAACACCTTTATACCACAACCACTACAGAGTTGCAAGTGCTGAGTTTTTCAAAATGGAACCATCTGTAGATACCTGCCTTTAATGACTTGAAAACTGTCAAGTGACACAGTGCACCTTCCATGCCTGAAAATATACCACTTAAGAGTCCATGGTGGAATATAGCTTCACAGTATCTGGTGAAAAAACAGGTGAAATAGAGGCTATTTTACATCAAGAGAGAGCTAGAGATTTCATACAGGAAGCTAACTCAGACAAACAGCAGGGCAGGATCCTTTCCTAGCATTCAAGAGGTCTTTTGGATAGTTGCCAAGGAGCTGTTATTAGGCAGATCTCCATATCAGAAAAGCACTGGGCCATAGGAGAGCTGCAGAAACTATGCTACATCTTCCCCTTCCTGTCAGATACATCTGACTGCACAAGCCTGGGATTAGCCACAGCCACACATACCCTTCACACAAGTCAATCATTAACCCTATGGACCTTGTGCAGGCTGTGGAAATCCACATTTGACACATGGGTGCATTTAGAGAAGGCACATTCTTATATAGGAGTCCAGTAAATCAAATTGTCACTGCTTCTCCCTCTCTTTCGTCTTCCAAGCAATGGAGGGAGGACAGCACTGTAGGTCTTCATCTTCAATAAAAACCCATACTCTGTGGAAAGCCCGAAAACCTGTACAAAGAGGTTTGGGACCTGAACTTAGTTATCACTCCAAAATAACTGTCATGGATGGATTTAAGTTGGGTCTTAAAAGGGAGAAGATGGCGTGGAGCTCAACAGATGGTATGTTCTCTACCCCTCCCACTCATGGATTTGAAATATATATATTATTCATTTTAATTTTTAATAACTTACTTTATTATATTAATTTAAAAAACCTTTAGTTTACTAAAGGATTGGCTACCAGCATGGTTTTGGGGCAAGATCCTGAAGTATATATTGAGCTGGAGTGAGTGGCTGGGTCTTTAGAATTGGAGATACCTAGTGTATGCGATGTCTGATTTGGGTGGGTGGTGCATAGAGTCTAGAGAGACTGATAGGGATTGTCTGTGGCTTCTCAATAATTAGTCCAGGATTCTGGAAGTACACATTTGTTACTGGCTTGGTGAAATCTTATGACAGATTACACCACCAATTTGCAGTACATGCCGTGTTTTCTGGCACTGAGATTGGCATCCTTAGCAGTGTCCCATACCATACAGCATGACAACTGGCATTTCAGAAGCTTGCATGGAAGCTTTTTGGGAGATGGGAGGGTGCCTTCAAGGACCACCCACAATACAATTGTTCCATTAAAATAGAGAACAATCTACACAATCCCCATAGCCTTCCTCATCAGATTCATCTAGGCCCTACTGTAATACAAATATCAGAGCACTAGTTTTTGTAAATCCAGTCCTTTCACTTTAATTGCTCCAAGATGCGACCTGAGTGCACAATGGTTATGTTAGCTCGCTCATACACATTTTTCATCCCATTTCTCAATGTCCAGATCACAGGGGTAGCTGCCCCTTCCCCGTGGTCCTGCAGTCACTCACTGCCTCAGTTTAAAAGACATGGCAGCCTGTCTGGAGCAGGGCAACCTGTGCAGTGAGTTTGGTGGCAGTCTAAACAATAATAAACTTGGAATTTCACCATCTGTGCCTTCAAAGAAACATCAAAGGCAACTGCTTGATCATAGTGCTGTAAGATAATGCCCTGCCTTGGCCCTGAGATAGCATTGAGAGGGCTCTTCTCTTGTTCAGCCTCTTGCAGCACTGACCCTGAGAGGGAGCAGGCAAGTCAACTGGCTACCTATTGGTCAGTTTCCCCTCTTGGCCCTTCTAAGCCGCTGGAGAACAATTTCTTTGGGTAGCCTGGGGCTTGAGTGGTGTCAGGAGTGGAGGAGAACCGATACAGACCACATCACGTTCCAGTACAGCAAAAGATCTTCTCTGACAAAAGACAAGCTGTTCTTCTTGTAAACATGCTTCCCTTGTAACACAAGGCGGCTAGATTCACCCAAATAACACTAATCCCAATGCTGGAAATATCAGCTACTGAAGAATTTGGTTTAAAAAGTTGAATGCACTTCATTGCCCAGTCTAGGGCGAAGTGAGAAAGCCTTATAGATTCTGTAACACAAACAGAAGTGCCACAAGCACTCATTGCTATTCCTGCTGGTGCCAGCCTGGTTCTTTTTGTACTACACTACCAAATATTCCCTGAAGGGATCAGATTTCCTGAAACACATCCACTGGAGGATCTGGGGTCCTATACAATTTCAGTCACTGTTGAAACTCCACCAGTTAATTAGCAGAACACGGAGGTGTGGAGCCAAGGTGGTTACGGTGCTCAACTGGGTTTAAGTCATGGGTTTAAGTCATGCATGGGTTTAAGTCATGCATGAGCTCACATGGAAAAGTTGCCTTGAGTTCACCTCGATGTAAAATGGGTGCCTGATCCATGGTGTCCATAGGTTACCATATCAGTCCCTCGTGTAACATTGACTATGAAACTGATGTGGCTTAATGGAAACAGCCTGATGAGCCATTGGGTGAGAAGGTGGAATGGTGGCTTAGATTTAGTAGTGCTGGTAGAGGGAGATGGAAGAAGCCTGGCCAGTCCTTGCTGTGTAAAGCTGAGAGCAGGCATGTCTCCAGACTGTTCTCACAAAAAACCTATTTCTAATAGGAGGCACTTCCCATAATGTTCTCCCCAGAACCATTTCAATGCTTCATTTTAAACTCTAACCAGAGTAAGAAGGGAAAGACCATACAGGCAGATAGCCCTCAGCTCTTGGTTTCTGGCACCTTTCTTCTATTAGTCCCTATACATTGGAGGTAGAAGTTAGGTGGCAATTCCGCCTCACACGTATAGACCAAGCCTTGAGACCAACATTTATTCTTCCCACCCTTTGAAACATTCCAGTGGTTTGGAATCAGAAGGCACCCTAGGAGGCACATTTCCTCCAAGCACATCCTGTATCATTGTCTCCTTTTCTATCAAATTCAATGTGTTTTCCTCTTTTCATTAAGAGGTAAAAAAGCCAGATAATGGGCAGCACAAGACAAATGTGACCATAACCCTTGCTGACTTCCCAAATGACTATATTCACTATCTCACATGGACATGGGAAGTTAACTAAACTGACAAGAGCCAGATATCAGTGAGAGAAGATAAGGAAAACATCCGCCTTTCCAATCAAGTGGTTGTAGATATAGTTTCTGTAGCTTTCAGGTCTCTCCAGCATAGAGTACATATTTTCCAGAGGGGTAGCCATGTTATTCTGTGTACAGCAAAAACAACAAGAGTCCTGCGGCACCTTAAAGACTAATAAATTTCTTCAGGCATAAGCTTTTGTGGGCTCCAATCCACGTCATCAGAAAGCATATGCCTGAAGAAATTTGTTGGTCTTTAAGGTGCCACAGGACTCTTGTTGTTTTTATAGAGTACATAGCGTTTCAAGCAGCTGGAAACTCCTGCTTGAAGTGATGTTTTGGCAAGATACTTTCAGTGCTAGAACCAGAACAAGATTGTTTTGTGGCCTTCTGAGAATGGGAAAGTGGTTACAATCCACACTTGCCCTGTCCCTTAAGAATGCCAGTACAACAGTCACTGTACAGGGAGTCTTGCATCACTGAGTGGAAGCAATGTACCTTCCCTGCATGTTTCTTAGTAAATAATTGAAGCCGCTGGAAATCATGATGAAAATGCACTGATGCATTCCGCCCCATACCAAAAGCCTGACACGTTAAACAAACACCTTGCTTTGAAGATTGAAAACTTCTGAACAAATTGGCGTCTAAGTGGGATGTCTGCCACTGAGGGAAAAGACACGTCAGACAAGTATTAGGATGTGGCACACTACCAAGGAGATAGGCAGGCAGGGTTGTATGGACACCCACAATTGGAAAAACAGAAGTGCCTTTTACAGGACTTCATAGGCATATGTTGTACAGAATGCAGCTGTCCCTCACCAGCTTCTTTTGAGAGCTAAAAATCTTGGTAAGCAACTTGGGGAGAAGTAATCTGTTGCGCACCTTAGTTGCATGTATGATCTACCTATGAATAGCAATCTGAATGAACCAAATAAACACCACCACCAGTTTAGCACTTTTCACATCTGATTAATTCACAAAACAACCTCAGGAAGTATTACTGTCACTTTACAAAAGGGAAGCCAAGGCAGAAGAGTTCCATGGTCTTGGTCACTCACTGGAAGAATCACTATTCAACCCAGGATCTCAGTTCAAGACGACTTGCTTATTCCCGAAACAGACAAGGATTTGGCTCCATGTGTCTTTGCAGGTTGAATTCCACCATTAAATCCACACATGGGAAACATGCATTTGTGACACACAAGAATTTGTAAGAAATTGCAGAGGATACATTGCACACAGAAATTTGCCCCAAAGCCCTAGGAGCTAAGCACCAAAATCGGCCTAACTGAAGTATTCCTCCCATACCGTGATAAGGTTGTCACCTCACAGAGGCTATGTCTACACTACAAAAAGTTAGGTCAACTTTGTCAAGTCGACAAAATAAGGTCGACTTTAAGTCGACCTTATTAAAGTTGACTTCAAGTGGACTAAGTTGACTTAACTTTAAGTCGACCTAACCACCCTTAAGTGGACTTAATAAAGTCGACTTAAGGGTTACTCCACATCCGCACTGTTCTTAAGATGACTTAATGAAAGCCTAGTGTGGACATGGCTTAATTTAAGTCGACTTAAGCCTCCTTAAGTCAACTTAAATTGCCAGTGTAGACATAGCCAGAGTGAGCGAAAAGCTCAGCTTTGAGGAAATATTCTTGCAACAATGAGTGAGGCATACCTATACACAAAACAAGTGTCAATCACAAGAGACCACAAGAATTTGTCATCCCTTCTTTACCACATACTTTTTTCTCCCAACTGTCAATTCCTCAGCAGCTGGAAGAGTACCTTGGTAGAGGGTGTCTGTCATAACTAATTGCATAGGCTGCCATTTGTTATTATTTTAGTCTGCCCTTGTTCCAGGGCTATGCTGAACATTCAGCAGTGTTCGAGGTAAGAGATAGTGGATCTTTTTCATTTCTATGATAATGTACAATTGTGGCAGGTTTTCTATCACCCAGTATAATCTCTATAACTGGTTTTCATTATTACTTTATATGGCATCCATGCCTGTCCTCCTTTATTCCCCTAGACTCTCAGGAAATGTTAAAGCTATTCAGATACATCTCTTACTTTGTCTAGGTGATTGCTCGGTCAGGCTTCAGCACAGTGTTTTCATTTGTTTCATTCTCCCTTTCCCATTTCCCACTGCTAGGTTAAGGTTGTCATTTCATTGGCTGTACACACTGTTTGAAAACAAGATACCCTGGATTCTTCTATGCCTGGATTCAGGATTAAGGACAGCTGTGCATCCTATTGTACTGCACATGTGAACTCACCCATTAAAAATAATTTAGTGATACAAATAGGAAAGTGGTGGCCCAGGATGGGACACAGCAGTATCCTGGTTAGTCTATAAACCTATCTACACTCATTAAAGTTTTCACCATCTGGGAAACTGCTTAGCACATGACTGTCTCCTAAGCCTCAGTCTGTAGTGCAATCTGGTTCCTAACCGTTTTTTGTAATTAGACTGAAGCAGTATGGTCAGAGACTCCAACCATCAATGAAGATAGCAGGAAGAGTGGGAACAGAAGGGGGAGCAGTTGTGAGGCAATGAGTGGAGAGTGAAGAAAGTAGGATGATTTGATGGCAATGGAAGCAGACTGAAAGGAAAGGCAGATGTAGTGCAGCAGTGAGAGGTAGGGCCTCAACGCTCACTTGAACAAACTGGTCACTCTCAATCTCCATGAGATCCAAGGTGATTAAAGAATATCAGTAAGGGTGGGAGTGAGGACCAATAACTGTGAGAACACATTTTTCAATCACTACTTGCTTGGTCCAAATGTGAACCTGAGACATAGAGGTGACAACTCCATATCCCCTTCCTGCCCACAAGCAATCCATTATCTTCCTCTCCCCCATGCTTATTTTGATTCTATTTCCTGTCACATTGTAGAAGTTAATATTCTATAGATTTTTACCTATCAGGTAGGCCAACTTCACTCAAGGTCTAAGTGCAGCAGATATAGGACTCCAAGAAAGATGAAATTCAACCCCTTCCTCCCACACTTCATTTCCTGCTTCCAATCACTCTTCACTAACTTGTGTCCTAGACAAGAGGAGTTATATTCTCCATAAACTCGCTGCCACTTCATAGAACTTCCCCCCAGAGAACTAATTTTCTGACATAGAGTTATAATTTTTTTGGGACAAGAATCTGTCACTTTGGTCCCCTGTCCATAGGAAGCCCAGGTAATCTTTACTTCTCTCTCCACTTTAAAATTAAAAACAGCAGTGCCAGAATAAAGGGAAAATATTTTACCGACAACACTGGGAAGCACCTTACATAGTCTTAGAGCTGAAATGTAATTTAGATTTAGCCAGAAAGATTTTTATAGGTTAAATACCTATGCTAAACTATATCCTACCAATGATTAGCTATGAACTTACTACACAATTGTTAAACTAGGTATTTAACAGATAACTTTCTAATAAGAAAGTTTAAAAGTTTGAGATACTTCATTTTTAAAGGGCACCGTTTGAGTTTACTAGATGTCTTGCTGTGATTAAGATGACCGGGGTATATTTAAAGTAATAACAATAGGCCATCAGCTGTAAGCATCAAGCACAACACATTTGCCCTTAGGTTGTGTTTGTATTATGCTAGACTAGGTATTCCCTTCTTATCATAGAATCGTAGAGTTGGAAGGGACCTCACGAGGTCATCTAGTCCAACCCCCTGCTAAAAAGCAGGACCACTCCCACTAAATCACCCCAGCCAGGGTTTTGTCTAACGGAGCCTTAAAAATCTCCAAAGATGAAGATTCTACCACCTCCCTAGATAGCCCATTCCAATGCTTCACCACCCTCCTAGTGAGAAAGTTTTTCCTAATATCCAACCTTGACCTCCCCAGCTGTAATTTGAAACCATTGCTCCTTGTTCTGTCCTCTGTTACCCTCGAGAACAGCCTAGCTCCCTCCTCTTTGGAGCAACCCTTCAAGTAGTTGAAGGTTGCTATCAAATCTCCCCTCAGTCTTCTCTTCTGTAGACTAAATAAGCCTAGTTCCTTCAGTCTCTCCTCATAAGTCATGTGCCCCAGCCCCCTCCGCTGGACTCTTTCTAATTTGTCCACATCCTTTCTGTAGTGGGGAGCCCAAAACTGGACACAGTATTCCAGATGAGGCCTGACCAGTGTCGAATAGAGGGGAATTATCACATCCCTCGATCTGCTGGCAATACTCCTACTGATGCAGCCTAATATGCCATTGGCCTTTTTCGCAACAAGGGCACACTGTTGGCTCATATTCATCTTCCCGTCCACTATAACCCCCAGGTCCTTTTCTACAGCACTGCTACTTAGCCGATCGGTCCCCAGCCTGTAGCAGTGCATGGGATTTTTCCGTCCTAAGTGCAGGACTTTGCACTTGTCTTTGTTGAACCTCATGAGGTTTCTTTCGGCCCAGTGTTCCAATTTGTCCAAGTCTCCCTGGATCCTGTCCCTGCCCTCCAGAGTATCTACCATTCCCCCCAACTTGGTGTCATCCGCAAACTTACTAAGCACGCAGTCTATTCCATCATCAAGATCATTAATGAAGATGTTGAATAGAACCGGCCCCAGGACCGACCCAAAATCAATCTGTAGAATAAATGCTAAACTTACAAAGGATTGACCTAATTCCCCAAAACATCCCCTTCTTTAGTCTCTCCGTGACAGCATATTGGCTAATGAAATAAAGAGACAACGTAAGAGAGTAGGAGGCACATTAATCTCACGTCTCAGAGATTTATTTTGCAAATGATACAAGCCTCAATCAAGTGGGATAGTCATGTAATACTTCATACATGTAGACGGAGGAAAAATCCCACTGCTCTGTAAGTCTAAAAAAAATTATCAGCAGTATACCAAATTTTATTGCAGCACATCTGTTTTTAAATTGTCACACTGACATGACAAAAGCCAGCAAGTGAGGAGCATTGAATAAGCATGCTAGTGGAATTTGAAGCAGCACATGTAATATTCAGTGCAAATAGGTGGCCCTAGCTGCCACACCAATGTGCAAGGTAAAGAGAGAGTCACTAATGCCAATTTACCTACAGTGGTGTTCTGCTAAGGTTCTTCCCCAGAACCAAGATAACATTTCAGGGACTCACCCCTGAGTTTTACTTGAGCTAGAAAACTCAGTTCCAAATTGCCCCCCCAGCCCTGAAACGGTTTGGCTCTGAATTTCACTGCTGTTCCTTCTCTGAATCAAAACTCAAGAACCAGAGGTATTAGTCTAGGTTACAGAGATTAACATACACCTGTTTGCATACAGCATTTTGGCTTAGGGCTCATGGTGGTTCTACTGCCACATAGCTTTGAGACCAAATTTTTCTACCCTTAGTGCCTGAAGCTAAGCACTTAAGTCCTTACTGAAGCATACAAAAAGCTGGCTTAACTTTCAGAAGTGTGAAGTTCCCAGCTGCTCCTCCCAGCTGCATTGAGAGTGGTGAGTGGCTCCACACTTTTGAAACTCCAGCCCCTGAGCTAGGCAGTCAGGTTAGAAAATGTCAGTTTAAGAGTTCAGTAAAATCTGGCAGTGAAGGCGTTAAACAGGAGTCTTTAGAAATGGTTAGTTTTTGAGGGGTGGGATCAGGGAACTGAGAGTAAGGAAGCAGCATTAACAAAGTAAGAAAAGGAAGTGCTGGTCTCTTGTGTTTGTTTATTGTTTCAGCAGTTTGTACTGTGTCTCTCTCATGTGCTATCTTCATTCCTCAGTCTCCCACCCGGTTAATTATATAAGGGAAGTACTGCTTCCTGCAGGGACCTCCTGGGTACTTTCCCATTGTTAACAGAGTTGACACAGAATACTGGAGACTGTAAAAAGGGCTGCTCATTTGTGGGCCTGTGAGAAACACTCCAGGGACATCAGCCTTTGTAATAAAACAGATGGTGGTAGTGGCATAGGCAAATTTCCACGTGAGTGGTGCATTTAATAGGATACACCTAAAGAAAAATCACAGTTTAAAGAAAAGAGAAAAGAAAATAATTTACATGGAGGAGGGACATAAACAACATTTTCTATGCCTCCAGCTCCTCCCCCTGCAAATACCCATGGCCCTCAAGGTTCTTGGATGAGATTGTTCTGTCTTTCTCTCTCAAGGCCCCCACCCCCATAGTAGCTAGCATTTGAAGCTCCAGAGGGGTAGCCACATTAGTCTAGTTCAGCAAGACAAACAAGGAGTCTTATGGCACTTTTAAAGACTAACAAGTTTATTTATCGCATGCACTTGTTAGTCTTTAAAAGTGTTATAGCATTAGAAGGATGGCCTTTTTTCACTTGAAGTCCAGCATTAGGTGCCTCAGCTCTTCTCCAAAAACTCAAACCCCTTATTGCCACAACATTTCCTCTTCTGTTCTTTAACAACAACAGCTTGTGTGTTTGTCATTACAAAAGGAAACAAACATGTTTCCATCAGTCATCCTGTAGATAGACCAATATTTATTTTCTGTAAAAAAGATACAACAATCCCAGCTGAATCCTTCTGGGTATTGGAAAACAGCAGCAGCAAGAGAGCCAGCAGTATGAAGCTGGGATCCATCTAGCTGTGGTCTGACTCTTCCCAAAGTTTTGGAAGAATCCCATTTGGAGCTTTGGCTGGAGCCGGACTCTGGATAAATGTCAAGTAAAAACTTGGAGAAATGCACGTGGAAGCATCCGCATTTCTCTGGGGGTTGTTAGTTCTGAGCTTACATCACAGAAGTGAAGGTGCAGGAAGTTCAGTCACTTCTGAGCAAGAGAATCTTTACTCCTATTCACCTCCCTGGACAAAAGCAGTGTTTTTTAAACTGCGTTTACATGTGTTGCAACATGTCCGTAAACAAGTTGAGGGGTTTGTGTTAATGTGTGATGGTTTATTTGAAAAGTAGATAGGATCTATACAGGGGATCCCCCTTCCCAACCCCACTCCCCTGCATACCTTAAAAGAGTTCCTCAGCCCATCCTGGCCTGTGTGCTGTTCTTATAGCATTCAGGAGCCAAAATGACTCCCTGTTAAATGCTCCAAGAGTAGAGGCAAAGTAAAAGTGACACATGCAGCCCTGCGCTCCCCTTGTCTGCTGCTTCTGGTGCATGGAGTGTGCCAAGAACAGTTAGGGGTGGATGTGGCCAGAACACAAAGGCTCCACTTATTGTAGATTGCCATAAGTTACAATAGACCTTAGGGCTACCTCAAAAATTTATTACATTGTTTTGATGACAAGGTTTTATTATTCTGGGATTTTGAAAATAAACCTTGGAGTTTTTCTGTAAAGTGACACACTTTAAAAAAAAAAAAAAAAAAAAAAAAAAAAAGTTGATTCCTCCTTTTTCCTGCAGCCACAGGGCTATTGTAGAAAGAGCTACATGGTGTTGTGTGTAAAAATGTTATTTACATGTACCACATGCAAGTGGTGATGGAGGAAAAGCAAGGGATTGACAACTGATCCTGTTTAATTACCTTTATTTATTATTAATTATTATTATTATTATTATTAAAGTAGAGAAGAAGGGTTTTCAAGTGGCCATTTCCAAAACAAAACTATTCAGCTTAGTCCTTGCCTGGCTGTCAAGGCCTCTCCCTCATGCATTCCTAACAGCTCGGCTTTCTCTTTCCTACCCGCCTTCTGTCAACAAATATGTAAGAAAAGAATTTCACAATGTCAGGAATTTTGGAGCATTTGAAACAGGCTGTGTTCACTTGACATGACCCAGCTGCAGAATAAAGCTGAATGCTTGCCAAGATGGGGAAATCCATCTTATTTTTTGTTACTCACATGCACAGAGTCAGAACACCAAAAAAGTAAGCCTTGTCAGTACAGAGCAAAGAACTAATTTTACAGTATTTAGATCAAATCATGCGAGAGTGACTTTAAAATAGTTTTTGTTTGTTTATAAAAACTCCTCTGTGCTGGCAAAGTTAAATGACCCATATGCAACAAGCCAAAGGCCCTTGAACATCCAATGTAGGTGCTTTTAAGGATTTTGATCCAGATTAAGGCCCAGCCAATACACTAGCACAGAGTTATACAAGTCAGTAAAAAAAAAAAAATTCCCCACATTCATATCTACAGAACTTCCCCGAACTTTGGAATGGATGTTAGGTATAAAAAGGCTATCTCCGTTCAACTCTTCCACATCCTTTACAGATGAAAGGAAAGTGGGTGGAGGGAGATAGAAGTGGGCAGCACCTTGGCATTGCTCCCCCTCCCTAACACAGAAGTCAGCCTAAATGAATGCCTTTGAGAATGGTAGCAAGACAAACAAGGAGTCCTGTGGCACTTTTAAAGACTAACAAATATATTTATTGCATGAGCTTTTGTGGGAGAAAATCCCACTTCATCAGATGCTTTTTCTCCCACAAAAGCTCATGTAATAAATACATTTGTTAGTCTTTAAAAGTGCCACAGGACTCCTTGTTTGTTTTGCTGACCTAGACCAACACAGCTACCCCTTTGGAATTTGAGAAGGGTAGCAATGATTCTTGACCCTGGAAGACATAGGGAATAGGGAAGGAGCACCCATGCCCTCTCTGCACTGCTGTTCACTACCCTTTAAATGTATGAACTTACAATGGCTGTCAGTTCAAGATCAACAGAGCATTATAGAAAGTCCTTCAAATAAAGGTCACAAAAAGTGTACGAGACTTAAAATACCCACTCCTGCACAGTACAAGATGCACAGAGAATATGAAAGTTGCTTTGACTTTCATGGGAGAGAGAGGCACACATACCCTCCTCCCCGCACATCAACCACTGTTGTCAGCTGCCTAAACAAAAAGTGAAAGCTCACTTGTTAGTTAGGTATTGTGACAAACTAAGTGCTCTCAGCTTCTCATGGGTCCTGCACTTCAGATTGTGGCAGCCAACTGAGATATAGTCTCCCTTCCTCCAAACCCCCCCTGCTATGGACCCTCAGTTCCTCCTGCCCTAGGAGTGGACTCACCACCCCACAGGCTGCTGGGCCTATGGCCCAACACCCATCTAGGTAAACTTGCCCTCACTTCTTGTACCTCCTAGGTGCTGTCAGTAACAGAGACTGATCAACCCTCCTCCACTCTTCTTCCCTTTGTCCTCCTCTAAACACTACTCCTCTCTCTCCAAACTCCCTCACTGCCTGGAGGCAACAGGGGCTTTTTAATCTTCTACCCTTAATTGGAGTCAGGTGTTCCAACTGACTCTAGATACCTTAATTGGAGTCAGGTGCCTTAACTGGCTCAAAACAGCCCAACCTCAGCTACCCTGGGAACAGAGCCTTGCTGAGCCTAGAGCCTCTCTCTGTCTTCTACACTTCTCCTGCTTGAGAGAAGAAGGCCCCCCCCCCCCCCCCCACTGCTACTACCACTGCTGGGATTCCCACATTTCCTGTCTCTGCACCTGTGAGGCCTCCCGCTGGCTGGCCTATCTCCCTCCCGCCCCCTGCTCTGGGGGAGAGAGGAAGCAAGCAAGTGTTGGTGACCTGACCTATAGTGGGTGCCCCTGGCTCTCAGAGGGTCCTATCTGCAACGCAAGCAAGCAAGCAGAAGACCTCACTCTACCACCATCAGAGGAGGAGGAGAGGAACCCTACCTACCAGCTGGACCCTGCTGCTGCTGTCACCACTACCACCACCACTTCTTGGAGCCTGCTGCCTGTATCCCACCGGTGAGGAGGACGCCCAACCGAACTTTCATTGCTGCGTTTGTAACTGCTGGGGGAGTGCTCGGGACCATCTTTGGAGCTATGGAGGGGTGACTTTTTCAAGACTGAGATTTGGCCACCTTTGCTCATCTGATGGTGGGGCAGTCCTTGCTGGTGCTGCCTGGGGAAGAGGGGGAGTGGTGTGGAGCCCCCCCTACACTCCATCTGCCCCCCACCACCACCAGCACCACCACTGCTGCCACCCCTCCACTACTCCCCCAGCCACCACCTGCTTCACCTCCTCACTTCAGGACTGCTGCTAGGCTCCTACTTATATGGACATTGCTGCTGCAGCAGCAGCAGCAGCAGCAGCAGCAGGGACTTGCCTCACAGGCAACACTTCATTCCTTCCCCTTAGTACCCAATCTTTCCCGCCTCCCCAGCCCCACTTGGCCAGAGGGCTCCCCACTTTCCGCCTTGCCCTCTGGCTGGTTCAGTGCACCTTCTCCGCCCATGCCCTCTGTTACCCACTTACCCTCCTTCCTGGCCTGTCCCTTTCTCTTCAGTCCCTGTAGAATTCAGTTATTCTCCCTGCCCCACCCAAAACCTAGAGCATTTGTTTGGTTTTCTCTGCCCCACCTCCAGCCTTCATTGTTGCCCTGCCCTGCCCTTGGCTCCCGCTACTCCCACCTCCCCCCTTTTTTTGCTCGGTTGCCCTTTTCATGCCCTGCCTGCTCCCCCCTCACAGCGTGCTCATGACATGTGGGCCAGTGAGCACCAGCCATCCCCATTTTCTGTTTCCCTTTCCCTGCACCCCTTGATGTACTAGTGACCCTATCCTACCCAGTGCAGCCCGAGGAGCCGGATCCCTTCCTCCCCCCCATACAAGTCCTCGTGTCCCTTCTCCTCAGCACCCTCTTCCCCTACCTGCAGCTGACCTGGGAGGAGTGGTACACCAGCCTGCGTTCCCCCACCCCATGGTTCCTCTTGTCTATCCCCAAAATCTTCCCTGAGATATATCCTCCTACCCTGCTGGCAGTCTAGTGGGGAGGAGTGGGCCCACCCTCCCCTCCCCCAGTACCCTTCCCTTTACCCCCACCCCAGGTGTCCCATCCTGTTAGCCCCCTCTGGGGGGACATGGAGACTTCCTTGGCCCCTCCTGCTCCCCCATCCACCTCTGCTCCCCTGGCCCCCTTCTCGGATCACCACTTGGTGACTGTGAGGGCCTCTCTGTCAGCAGAGAGGCCAGGGCCGCCCTACTGGCATTTCAACAACAGCCTGCTGGAGGACGTGGGCTTCAAGGCGTCTTTCTGGGAGTTCTGGCTGGCCTGGTGGGGGCAGAGGCCCGCCTTTCCCTTGGCGTGGCTTTGGTGGGACGTGGGGAAGGTGCACGCGCCTGGCTCTTCTGCTGTGACTACACTCGGGGGGCCAGCTGGAGGAGGGATGCAGCAATAGAGCAGCTGGACCGGGAGGTCTTAGAGCTGGAGAGGCGTCTGGCCGCCAGCCCTGAGGCGCTGTACCTCTGTGGAGCGTGCCAGGAGAAGTGGGAGGAGCTCTGAGCCCTCGAGGACCTGCAGGCCCGGGGAGCCTTTGTTCGATCCTGCTTCCATCTCCTTCGGGAGATGGATCACGGCTCCCACTTCTTCTATGCCCTGGAGAAACGGAGGGGGGCCAAAAAGCATGGCACCTGCCTCCTCGCCCAGGATGGCACCCCCCTCATGGATCCGGAAGAGATGCATGGAAGGGCCAGGGCCTTCTACACCGGCCTTTGCTCCCCGGATCCGACTGAAGTCGCCGCCAGAGGGTGCTCTGGAACAAACTTCCCACGGTCAGAGAGGGCAACCGTGACCGGCTAGAACTTCCTCTCACTCTGGCCGAGTTCTCAGAAGCCCTCTGTCTCATGCCCACCAATGAATCCCTGGGCATGGATGGGCTGATCGTGGAGTTCTACCGCGCGTTCTGGGACATCGTTGGCCCAGACCTCGCCATCATCTGAGCCGAGTCTGAAGGAAGCGGAGCACTCCTCCTTTCTTGCCGGCGGGCCGTGTTGGTCCTGCTGCCCAAGAAGGGGGACCTCTGCGACCTTCGGAACTGGCATCCCATCTCGCTCCTCAGAACGGACTATAAAATTGCAGCCAAGGCCATCTCACTGCGGCTGGGGTCTGTGCTGTAGGACGTGGTCCATCCAGACGAGACCTACACCGTCCCAGGTCGTTCCATCTTCAACAACCTGTATCTGGTCTGGGATCTCCTGGAGCTCGGGTGTAGGGACGGTCTGTCGTTGGCCCTCCTGGCCCTGGACCAGGAGAAGATGTTCAACAGGATGGACCATGGGTATCTCTGGGGCACCTTGCAGGCACTGGCTTCAGGCCCCGGTTGTGGGGTTTCTCCCGGTGCTGTATGCTTCCGCAGAGTGCCTGATCAGGCTCAACTGGACCCTGACCAAGCCGGTCAGCTTCAAGCGAGGAGTACGTCAAGGATGTCCGCTGTCAGGCCAGCTGTATGCTCTGGCCATGGAGCCCTTCCTCTGCTGGAGGTTGACGGGGTTGGTGCTCCGCGAGCTGGAGCTGAGGCTGGTCCTGTCAGCATACGTTGATGATGTGCTCCTCACGGTCCAGGACCTGGGCGACCTGGAGCAGTCGGAGGCTTGCTTGGCCATCTATTCGGCATCCTCCTCCACCCAGGTCAATTGGGTCAAGAGCTCTGGCCTGATGGTGGGGGCCAGCTGGCCAGTGGGCTCTCTCCCATCTGCGGTTCAAGCCATCTGGTGGAGTGCATGTCTGCTGCTCTATCTCGGCATCTACCTTTCTGCCATGCATCCCTCCCCGGAGGAGAACTGGTAACGTTTGGAGGATAGGGTGTGTGAGCGGCAGCGGAGATAGACAGGACTGCTGCAGTGCCTCTCCCTTCGGGGGAGGGCACTGATCATCAACGAGCTTGTCCTGTCCATGCTGTGGCACCGGCTCAACACCCTGGTCCCACCCGAGAGTTTCCTGGCCAACCTCCAGAAGACAGTCCTGGAGCTCTTTTGGCCAGGACTGCACTGGGTCTCTGCAGGGATCCTGAGTCTTCCCCTGGAGGAGGGAGGGCAGGGCCTGTGCTGTATTCACAGCCAGGTCCACGCCTTCTGCCTCCAGGCCCTGCAGAGACTCCTCTATAGTGCAGGTAGTCCAGCATGGAGCCACTTGGCGTGCACCTTCCTCCACTGCTACCGAGGACTCCGATATGACCAGCAGCTCTTTTATATCCACCTGAGAAGTGTTCCGCAAGACCTCTCCAAGCTGCCAGTCTTCTACCAGGACCTCCTCCAGACCTGGAGGCTCGTCTCAGCTTCCAGGTCCCTTGTGCCCACCGAGAGGGAGGACCTCCTCGCAGAGCCCCTTCTACACAACACCCATCTTGGTGTGCAGGTGGTGGAGGCCCACTCTGTGAGGTGGAGGCTGGTCCTGGCAGGCATCACCAGGGTCGGAGACCTCCTGGACTATGCCCGGGGGGAATGGGTGGATCCCCTGGCGCTGGCACAGCACATGGGGATCTCCACCGCTCAAACCCCCCAAAACCTACTCCAGGAGGTGAAGGCAACCTTTCCCTCCTGCTGCTCAGCTTTACCTCAAGTAGGTCCCATGAGGGGGTGCTCCCTGCCCTCACCTCAGTCCTGGCCCTCAGGAGCTTTTCATGGGGGCCCAGCCAGTCCTCCCCCCCCTGCCCTATGCCCCTAGCTGGCTGCTAGACTTGCAGCCAGCCTGCTTCTGAACTGCACCCCACAACTATCTATATGCTCGTGCTCCATACCATCCACTTCCCTGCCCTCGTGTCCCACCCCAATATGAAAGGGTGGGACCTGATTCCATCAATGGAGGGCAAGGACCCCAGTGGGCCAGCCTCTATGCCACCCTGATCCCATGGCCCGCCGGGGATATTAGTGGGCAGCTCCTCCATGGAGCCATGAGCACAGGCATGTACTTGGTGCAGTTCACCCCTTGCCCTGACACCTGCCACTTCTGCAGCGTGAGGGAGACTCTGGCACACGCCTACCTCGAGTGCGCCAGGCTGCAGCCCCTCTTCCAGCTCCTCCAGCACCTTTTATTGAGGTTCTGGCTGCACTTTCCCCTCACCTGTTCCTATACTTATTCCCTATCCGTGACCCCACAAAGTCATGGGACCTCCTCACCAACCTCCTCCTGGCCTACACCAGATTGGCCATTTATAAAACTAGGGAGAGGAGATTGGCTGAGGGAGGGGCCTGTGACTGTGGGGCCTATTTCTGGTCCCTTCTCTGTTCATGTCTCTGGGCAGAGTTCTTCTGGGCAGCATCCACTGGCTCCCTAGACACCTTCCAAGAGTAGTGGGTGCTGTCCAAGGTTCTCTGCTCGGTGTCCCCTTAGGAGTCCCTAATGTTGAACCTTTGACCCCCACACCCTTTCCTGTTTTCATATTAGTTGTCTCCCAAACTTAGTTGGATCCAGGTCCAGTGTCTCCTCCCCTTACGCTGGGGGAGGGTTTTAGCAGTGGGCGGGCACCTCCCCGTTCCCAAATAGGACCACTCTCCTGTAGCCATCAGGCGTGGTTCTGTCACAGTTTTTTGACTTATTAAAGCAAAGATAGCATAAACATTTGCAATAGAAAATCGCAAACAACCCATGCTGTATTTAAATGTACCACAGCAGGTGGACTATTTCAAAATGTGGTCCTCATCTGTAATCTCTGCCGTGCGGGAAACCAATATACTGCAAAACAATATTCCAAACTTGCCCTCTTCACACCAGGTGGAACCCCAATTTACATTGATTCTGTTATATTGGGTAAGCCCCAACTAGTCATCTGTTGTGGTAAATATATGAAGTTTAATCAAAGGGGCTCCGCCTTCATCAATAATAATTTGGAATATAAATAATGCAAAAGGTGTTTTTGAAATACAAGATCTGAAGACTTATTTCCACCTTTTTATATTTGCCCGCACAATTTGCACACAGCACAAGCAGACTGCTAGCAGAGCACTTGCCCACAGTACTATTTCAGACAAATTCTATAGGCCTTGATCAAGCAAATCTCCCACTGAAATTAGCAGGAACTGTGCTTGATTGGCTCAATATGTTCAAGGTTTCCTGTTGTTGCTGAGAATATGAATGCTCTTCTAAGTTTATAGATATAGTATGGTATCTTTTAGCTGCCAGTGTGACAAGTGTTTGTTAAATACAGACTCTTTGACTACCAAATACATGCATGTCCCACATACAGCACAACCTGGGTAATTGGGAAATGTAATTTGAGTGTTAGACTGTTAGGAATGTTTTTACTCTCTGTTAAAATTCAATGTTGGGTATTGGTGATTATAAAAATGGATGCCACGGGTAGAAGATTGACAACTAAGGCTGAGGCAACTGGCAGGCTGCCAAGTCTGGCCAGGGGAAGAAAAAAAAAAAAAAAAACCTTGCCCAGCAATAGTCCCTAGCATGGGACGTCTGCACAACAAGAACAAGCGGTGTGCAAAAAGCTTGGGTGCTGGGTGCAAAAGAGATTTGAACAGTGGGAAAACCCAGGGCCATGATTGGCTGGAGAACTTAATAAATCACCCGGGCTGCAGAGACTTTTTGCTGTCCATCCGAGAGGCAGCCCAGCTCCATATAGTTAGACCACGAAGCGAGACTCATCGGACCAGGCTGAGAAGCAGATGATTCAAGCTTGGAGGACTCAGGACCTGGATCTTGAAGCAGATGAGACTGACTATTGCCAACGCAGAACGGACTTTGAACTCGACCCTTGGACATTCCCCTTCTATCTCTGACAATTGGTGCCCCAGCTCCCTGGAGGGAGAAGGAAAAACTGTAAATTCTGAGGGCTCTTTGGTGGGAGGAAGGTTTTGGCTATTATTTGGGGGTTTGAGGAACATTTACTCTGGTTCTATACTGCGTGGTATATCTTGCGTTTGTTACAATAAATTGATCATCTTGGTTTTGCTAACAGTTGGTGCAGTCTTAATCATTTCCTCAGAGGGTACTGTCCGGGCTGACAGACCCCTTATTTCAGGGTTGAATCAGTTGATTTTTTGGTGGTGTTAGGAACCAGGTGTTATTGGTTCAAGCTACCAAGTTTTCTGGTAACAAGACTGTCCAGCTGCAACACCCAGCATGCAAATGGAGGTTATTTCCTGTAGCTAGAGGTTCTTCAAGATGTTTGATCCCTATCTGGATTCCAAATGTAAGCATGCACACTTGTCATATGCTGGAGCCAAAACTGTTAGTTGGCTTGTGTGTCCATAAGCCACATGGTGCATCCGAGGATCTTATGAGGTTGCGTTGGTCAATGCCTCCTCAGGATCCTCTCTCTGACAAGAAAAGAGCCTGTAGCAGAAGGGAAGGAAAGTGGGCTTGGAAACCAGGTAGGGACCACACATCTCAAAGTACCTGCAGTTACACTAAGTAACCTCTGTCTTTTCTTCAAGTGTTAGTCCCTATGTGGATTCCAAATGTGAGCAGTATAGCAAGCAGCATTCAGCATGGAGGTAGAAGCAAGCATTTGCCAGAAGTAAGAGTCTGTAGGACTACGTGGCCAACTGCCCCCATCCGCTGCTGATGGTGGCATAATAAGAAGTGAAAGTGGGGATACAAGACCAGGGGCTGCTTTACAAATGTCCTGCCACAGAACATCCGCAAGAAAGGCGGACATGGTCACTTGTGCCTATGTGGAGTGATCAGTGATGGCAGAGAGGGGAGAGACTTGAGAAAGGGCTCCTCAATGCAATGAGAGAGCCACCTGGAGAAATATTAAGAGGAAAGGACACATCCCCTGCAATGTTCCTCAATGGCAATAAAAAGCTTGGGTGATGTCCAAAACTCCCATGTGCACTGGAGGTAGAAAGAGAACACGTGACAGATGTCGAGGGAGTGCAGAGTGTGCTCTCCCTAGGAGAAGTTTTGAGGCAAATGGATTGGTAGAGATGAAATGGAGAAATTACCTTTGGTAGAAACTTGGGGTGGAGTCATAAGGACACCTTGTCCTTACAGAAAACCATGAAGGGTGGGTCAGCCATCATAGCCACCAGTTTGCTAACCCATCAGTAGGGTGTGACTGCCACCAGGAAGAGTATCTTCATGGAGAGATATATGAGGGAGCAGTGGTTTGAAGACTGGCTTGGTTAGAATTGAGAGGACACATCACAGCCTGGAATAAGACCAAGATCTCGAGTCCTGCTAGAGTGGCTTCACCACAAGATCATATCTCCTCCCTGCTCAAATGAGCCTTACATACTTAGCTAATGCCAAAAGCAATTCAAACATGGAGTCCTGTGGCACTTTTAAAGATTAACAAATTTATCTCATGAGTTTTCATGGGAGAAAATCCCACTTCATCTTCAAGCATCTGACGAAGTGGGATTTTTTTCCCCCACAAAGGCTTGTGCAATAAATAAATTTGTTAATTTTTAAAACTGCCACAAGTCTCGGTGTCTGTTTTGCTGAACTAGACTAACACGGCTATCTCTTTGGAACTTGCCAAAAGCCATTGTTTTTCCAATTCCAAAGTTAGGAAAATTTAAAGCATACCACTGCCATTCCGCTGTTAGCTGCACACTTGAAGATGGATGTGGCATTTGTTTGTGCACAGGCAGTTAACTGTGCTGGTATTTGGTCAGATGAACTTGCAAGCTTAGCTGCTGAAATGAGAGACTGTAAACCAACAGCAAAGGATGGAGTAATTTTTAAATGCAAGCAGGCTGCTGAGCTTTGAACCAATGACATTATGGCAGCCTGGTATCTCTTGAAGCTCATTAGCTCCAGAGCAAGGAGCTGTCAAGATCCACACATGAAATAGTGTTTGTAAGCTGTACAGGGTAAATTACTCTGTAGTAAGGAGTTTACATCTCTCACTCATGGTGGTGTGGGGAACAAAAGGAAAGGTAGGTGTGGGGGATGGAACTGTCACCTGCATCCCAACCCTACCTTCTCTCACATCCCCAATATAGTTCTCCCCATGGCTCATGGACTGCAAAAATCCACTTCTTCCCCAAGCCCCAGAACCTCTTTAGCTCTATACGGGATACCCTGCTCACTCTCTAGCTGGAGCCAGCATGGCAAGGAGACTTCCTAGGGAGTTTGGTAGTCCAAGAATGGATGGTATCCTGCATGGGCCCACCCAGACCCAATCTGCGCCTTACAAATACGCCTTGTACACTGGCATTTCTGAATATTAGGGAATCATCTTGCCTAATAAGTGTTTAATCTTTTACTCCCCTAACAAATAGATGCATTTAAGGGGTCAGATAAAGAAAAAAACCAAACCACCTTCATTTCTCTTTTCACCAAACCCAGCCACTAACTCAGTCTTGCCATGGTTTTTCACTAGGGACAAAGTCTACACGTCTGGAAAAACATTGTGTAGGAGCAGTTGTCGTTGTAAGCCAGCGACTGTTTTGCTTTGTTCAGCATGTTGTACTTGTGCCTTTTGTGAGAGATAGTATTGTTAAAAATCAAATGATTAAAAGAGAGACAGGAACTGAAGCCCACATGGAATTAAAACTTTCCAAAATACTGAAGAATTGTAATGGTTTTTGTTTGTTTTTAAAGAAACAACAAAGACAGGCCATTTTGTTTAAAGCAGAACCATTTTTTTTCCAGTGAGCTATACATACAACGGCAGCTATGTCAAAACTAAACTCCAGTGTGGGGTATGATTCTCCGGCTTGTGCCACTCATACATAAGCTATCTCCCAGTGAGCTAGCGCACATATAATTAAAAGCATTGCTGTGGTAGCATGGGTAAAGAGAAGCACATCTGAGCCATGCTGAGTAGATGCCCATTGTTTTCAGGCAAGTTTGTACTCCCCATAGTTCAGCTTTGCCTACAATTCCACAATTACACCAATTTATATTCACAATTGCTCTAGAACAGTAGTTTTCAATCTGAGGTCCAACCACATCTGGAAGTCTGCAGTCTATGTCCAAGATTTCCAAAGAAGTTCACAGCTCCAGGTGTCATTTTTTAAGGGTCTGCAAATGAAAAAAAGGTTGAAAAATACTTCTCTATGAGTTATGTGGAGGAGGGTGGCAAAGAACGGGGAAACTTTTGAATCCACAACTTCAGGAAAGGGGCTAGAATAGCAACTGTAGCACTGCAATGCTTCTTGCATGAACTTTTATGGCCAAAGACTCTAGCTTTTTGGGAAAGCCTCTTGCAATTTAAAAGAGGGCAAGTCAACAGGCAGTTCTAGAAGTTACTCTGAAAAGTCTATGGAATTTAATAAAGAAAAATCCCATTCTCTAGCATTTTCTGACCATCTACAGAATTTAATTGAGAGGATGAGCCCCCAACCACAACTGTATCCCTGACAAATCTTGAAGCAAGTCCATGCAGTCAAGAAACCATGAACTGGATGATAATCAAAGGAATTCAACATCAATTGAGAAGGTCAAAGGCAGAGGAGGGAGAGAGGAATAGTTTTCATTCAGTGTGGTCTGTGTTCATGTTTAATTTATGAGCCTCTCAAGTATGTTTGAACTCTCAGCTCTCATTCACCACTGTGTTCCCCTGCTGCCTGCCATTTCAGAGGCCAGAGCAACCAACCTTGACTGCACATTAACTTCACCTGAATTATATTTTAGTCCTTTCCAGAAGATTATCTGAAACCTTTTTGTTCAAGAGGAGGAAGGGATGCCAAGAGAGAGACACCCCATACCTGGGGGAGGGAATTGGAATTAAAAAGAGCCAACTGGAGTAACTGCAAGTAATTTGGGTTCCGAAGGCCCCCAGAGAAAGACTCCTCTTGGAGCTACTGAAGTAGAACAGAGTATTTCAGGGTCTCAGTTTCACATTGAAGTATCAGTGGAACAGAAAAACAAAACAAAAAAAACCTTTCCCTCCCGATTCATTCATCCCCATAAATGCACTTCATCTGCCTTGTAGCTGTGAATAGGAGGTGGAGTCTGACAAGTTTCATAAAAGCATGTGGCCCTGCCCAAGTGAACACACACGCGCTATTTTGAACTCATACGAGCAGTCAAAGAAGTAAACCTTTAATCCTAATATTGGCCATATACAAAAGATCACAGGCTAGCGTTTAGTGTAAAGACTAATTGTCTTTAATGTTGAGTGTTTGGCCAGTGTTTAAACAGTAAACTGCTTTATAAATATGAAAATATTATGCCAATATGATCAAGTAATCTTCTGAAGCCATTTATTCCGCTGGCCTGACTTTGTTAGAGGTGTCTAAGCATTAATATTGCACTAGCAGACTGTTCATTGAATAATCTCAAAGAACTACAAAAACAATTACACTCCAACATTCTTCTGGAATAGGACAGTGTTTTTCCCCCTAGTACAGATAGATAAAACCAAGAGGCAGCAGTAGGATAAGTTCATGTGACCAGAGGCAAGACAGAGTAACTGAGCAAGGAACAAAACCCATCTGGTCTGACTCCTAATCTGCTCTAACCCTTGTCTAAAACTACCTCATTGATAAAACAAATACAGTGGTTTGGGGGGGTTTATTTATTTTAAAAACACACCATCAACCAGAGCCCTAAATGCCAACTGTCTAAGCTCAAGCGATCAGAAAATCCCATCAACAGGTTTGTTTGAGAATTCTGGTTTGGTTTTTGTCTCAAGCAAAAGGGTCTTAAATTTAGCTGGAGATAAACAGTAATGTTTTATCATTTTTTTGTTTGTTTCGCCTGCCAAGCTTTGCTGGAGGATTTTATTTTACAAAAATCTATAAGCAGAGAACACTGGCATTTCCTTCTGTACTAGAGATGAAAGAATTAAAGGATTCAGGATAGCAAAGCCCTTGTGAATAATTTAAACTCCTCTTCCAGCAAATATTCCCTTCACTAGATATGCACCAATATTGGGGTCAGATGCCTGTGGAATGGATGATGGCACCAAAAGAAAATGGGTCTCTGATCAGCATCAGCCATCAAGTTGTTTTCCACCTTTTAGGACATTTAACTGCAAATTGGGGGTTTTGGCTCTGGAACCTGGTCTCATGGACCACAACAGAAGCACAATAGGGCCAAGCAAATTCAGAGTGGTGTTTCTAGAACCTCCTGCACAGAGTCAGGCTCCTGTACATTCGTCCTCACTCTAGTCTTTTCCTCCTACTCACCCTTCCTCCCCAGTCAAGATAGAATGTAGAGGAACCCTTCACCAATGCACAGTAACATCTTGTCAGAATGAGTATTAAGACTTGGTCAAAAAACCATAATTCCCTTTCTGCTGATTCAGAGCAGGGAAATTGAACTTGGGTCTCCTATATCCCCAACAAGTATCGTAACTACTGAGCTATGGGCTAGTCTACCAGATGGGGGTATCTTTTTGGTTTCCAGGATGGGATTTCTACTCAAAGAAATTATTTCCTGACAAAATTTCATTGAAGCCGATACCCTTCCACAAGAAGTGCTGTTTTGACAAATCAGCATTTTCCAACAAAAAGTGTTCAATGAAAACTTTTCTACCAGCTGTAATGGCTGCTGCTGCTTTAAATGTGTCACAGAAAGACAGGAGGGGATCTGGGAAAAGGTTGAAGGATCTACAGTGAAGTAGAGGGAAAACAGACACATAGGTCATGCCTAGACTAGAACAACTTACAAATATGATACTAAATGGTACTAATACCTGTTCAGCTACCTTTGTGTGGATGACACCTCAAACTTAACTTCATTTGTTCCATTTATCCCTGAGATCAAGTGAAATGACTTTGGACACTCTGTATCTCATACAGAGTCTAGCAGGATCCTAGCCATTCTTTTATGATGCTCAAATATAACAAATGAGTAGAGCAACACAATGTAGACACAACCTACCCAGTAATAGTAGATAAGATTTATTTTGTTCTTGTCATATCTCACTGCCACGGTAATACAATAGGATACAGTGCTTCTGTGGGGGAATATGGGAGACAAAATCCAGCATTCTGGTTTAAATGTCAGCCCTTTCATTAACCCTTTCATTTGAAAAAAATGGCGTGCCGGCATGTGAATGTACCATTCCGGGCAGCACTTTGTTGGAGTTCAGTCAGTTTTAGTTTGACTTTTATTTTGAGCAGACTATTTGTTGGACATTTCCATGGCAAATTCTTTACATGCTGTTGTGCAAAAAAGATGCAAATAGCAAAAGCCATTCCCCTGGCCAATGAAAGAATCCACATGGTAAAAACAGCCTGATGTCAACAGCTCTCACTGCCACACTGGCATTATAGACTCCAATGGGAAATCTAAAGCCTGGGTGGTCTTCCCATTTCCGTAGCACTCCTAGTCATAAAAACATTATTACCCACCTCCTGAAAGTCCTGCATCTACTATTCATATGTTTGGCTCCCTCCCCAGAAAGATGTTCTTATGATGTGAGAAGGAAGGCATTGAAAATATCAGGACTGTTTACTTTTAAGAGAAGACATAGGTCTAAATATATACAAAATAGCGAATGGTATAGAGAAGTAGATAAGATACTTTCATTTACCTTCTCATGATACAAGAGCAGGGGAACAGTTAATGAAATTGAGAAGGCAACAAATTTAAGACTAATAAAAGGAAATACTTCATACACAGTATGGCCATGGAATTCATGCCACAAATTCACTGAGGTCAAGAGCTGTGAAGGGGTCAAAACAGTATTGGATATTTGTATGGATAATGAATGAAAGTATCCATACTTATATTAGTAAGGATATTTTTAAGTTCAGAGGGGATATAAATCCTGCTTTAGGACATACACCAACTCCCAAAAATGAAAAATGTCCTTGGTGCTGGCCACTGCCAGAAAGAGGATACTACATTAGCTGGACCACTGGCCTGGTCCCCTTACTTAGCAATTTCTCTTATGGCATCACCATTTCCTAACCATTCATTGCCTACCTGGAGAGAAGTGATAAATGCCTGCCATTGTGATGCCTGTGACCATTAGAATAGGAATAGGAGATTTAGGTCCAGCTAGTGTAGGATTCTCTCCGACAGTGGCCAGCATCAAGGATGTTTCACTTTTGGGATGTAGCTATACTGGCCTGACCCCTGGGGTAAACAGTGTGATGCTGACAGAAGAATTCCGTTGACATACCTACTGCCTCTCAGCAAGGTAGAATGCCTGGGCCATTGGGAGAACTCCTCAGTGTCTACTCTGAACTGCTATTCCAGGTAAGCACAGAGTGCTTTCCAGTTAGACTCAGAAAGTGGCAGTGCAGGCAAACTCTGCAGCCAATACATGTTCAGCTCAGCAGTACATCACACAATTCCCTCAACACTAGCGTTTATTTTATTGCAGAAGAAACTATTGACCAGCAGCCCACCAGAGTGATCCCTTATGTTTCTAAAAGCGAGATGAGATCTTTAACCTGGACAGTAATGGGAGAAGCAGCAGAAGAGAACTCATCTTAAACAAGAATATTTTCAGCCAGAAATAGCTCTCTTATCTGTCAAGAGTCCAAGACGTGTTCCAGGGAAAAAGTCAATACTTTCAAGAGTTAAAAATAGTTTCAGGCCCTCCACACAATGCTGATGTTGTGGCATTCTTACAGCCACACATACATATTTAAAGTGTTCTCTCTTCCATTTGTGTGTGAAGGACCCACACAAGGGCCAAGTCTGTACCACATATGTTGGCAAAACTTACATCACTCATGGTTTGGGGGCCAAGGGACGAGAACACCTCCAAGAGTGACATAATTTTACTGGCTTAAGTGGCATTGTGCACAGCATTTCCCCTGCCAACAGCTATGGCTGAATGTTGAGGTGATTTTATTATGTTGATGGGCGAGCTCTTTCTCATTGGCACAGAACAGCCAAACAAGCGATTAACAGCATCACTTAAGAGCTGTGCTGCTATAAGCTTGCTAGCATAGACTTGGCCAGTGCTTTTCTTTTTTAAAAAACAAACAAAACAAAACAAATTTTAAAAAATAGCAAAAAAAGATGCTAGTATTCATATCTTGATAGTAAATTTGAAAAATACCTCTCCCACCCTCCTTTTTCCTGCGCCATCCCTCTCCTTCCAGCAGGGCACTCCTTTTCCCCTGCTGACCCAGCCCCCCAGCTGGGCAGCGCGGCCAGCAAAAAAGGTGCTGGTACTCTGTACCCCTGTGTACCATCACAAAAGAAGCCCTGGACGTGGCCAAAGAAGGGAAACAGCCTGCAAACAGAAGCCTGGCCTACTCATAAAATTTATACCACCATAGTGACATCCATCAAGGATGGGAGGGGAAGTACACACAACAACAGAGCTCTATCAACAAAAAAACAAGCCCAGTGTAGGCATAGCTATGCTGACCGAAGACTGCATAGCTAATGTTGTTCAGGGATGTGCAGAGCCGTCCCTCGGTATGGCGAACTGGAGTGACTGCCCTGGGCCCTGTGCTTGGGGGAGCCCGCACTTTGTGCCATGACTGTCCAAGAGGCAGGCAGTTGCCACCAGGATCCCAACTTCATGCTGGGACTAGGTGGGAGGAGGTGGCTGCAGCCCTCCTCCTAGCTGGGAGCACGCAAGGATCAGGCGGAAGGTGGCGGCTGCAGACCCAACGGAAGATAGGTGGCTACCGCCAGGGTCCTGGCTTCATGTTGGGACCAGCTTCGGGGTGAGCAGTTGCAGCCCATCTTTCGGCTATGCACTGAGACAGGCTGGGAAGTGGGTGGCTGCCTCCAGGGGCCCAGCTTGGCCCTGGGTCCCATAACCCACTACGGATAGCCCTGGGGATGTGTTGTTCCTGTACTGACAGAACTCCATCAGTGCATAGAGTTCAGGAGTATGCTGGCATAGCTATGCCAATGTAAGTTCTATACCATAGACATCACCCTATGATGCAGAAGACAGTCTCTGTAGTGTGTTGCCAATGTACAAAGCAAACAGCGGGAAGGAAGAGAAAAGTTTCTCCAGTTAGTGTACTCAGAGTGTGTCTATACTTCAAAAGCTGTAACGACACAGGCAATGCTGTGGCACTCAATGCGGACACTACCTACACCAACAGGAAGGGCTCGCCCAGCAGCATAGGCATTCCAGCTCCCCGAGAAGTGGTAGCTAGGTCGACAGAAGAATTTTTCCATCAACCAAGCTCTGTCTACCCCAGGGTTAGGCCAGTATAGCAACATCTCACATTGTCATAGCTTCATTTCTCAGGGGAGACATGAAAGTTCCCGGCATAGACCAGACCTAAAGGTGTTACTTTTAACAATGGTGGATAAACAATTTTCACACAGTACTGTGATTTTTCAAGTTGACAGAGTTTCTTTTAAGCTTAAGTCCAAACTAACTCTCGTTGTTTGCAAGATCTTTGCACCTAGCCTAGCCAGGGCCAGGCAGTCTGGCAATCTCACAAAAGGTAAAATGAGCAGGCGTCGCCCATGTACGGAACACTACAAATTCCACAGTAACATGCCAAACACCATTTTAAGTAGAGAGTTTTGGGTCCTGATCTAAACCCCACTGACCTCACTGGGCATTTTCCATAGTACACTATAGATAGAACACACTAACATTTTAATAAAGAGAAATGAGGAATCTCTGGTAATAAATAAGCTGAGAGAGAAACTTTGGAAACTAATTCAAGCAAATGAAATATGTTCATATTTAGCAAGGACTTGCTTTGAGCATGTAGGTTCTGATCTTGCCCCTACAGAAATCAATAGCTGAGTTCCCACTGCCTCCACTGGTGTGGGACAGACACACACTATGCAAAGAATAAAACTATTTGCTTCCAATGTGATGCCCACGTGCAGTTGCAACACAAGAAGCATGCCTGCTTTCCTAGCACAGATGGCCTTAAAAATCTTGGCCTAAGTACATTCTCTGGTTCTAAAACTAGTAATAGGGCTAAGCTCTTGCCTATACTCGCACTTATGGCAGCAAAACTTTTGTCTCTCAGAGGTATGAAAACAAACACTCCGCTGAGTGACATAAGTTTTGACAGCACAAGCGCAAGTGCAGAGAGCACCTGTCGGCGGGAGCTACCGCTGCTTATTAAGGTGTTTTTATTCCATCAGCGAGAGAGCTCTCCCCTGCCGATAGATCACAGCTACCCACAGGCAAACAGGTGAGACAGGAAACATCTAACTTGTCCCTGTGCAGTTGATGCAAGGCACAGGACAGACCGTGAAGTGCTCACAGTAACTATTCAGAATGGCTCCGAAAACAGTAATGATATCGACTTACAGTGTATCTTATAGAAAGGTGTGAGAGTCAGTTAACAGATCATTTGATTACAATTTTAAAAATGGCGCAACACGTACATGAAGGATACGGTATCAACTTGTATGTTGCATTTGTCTGCTCAGTATTTGGAATCACAACCCTGGGCCTAATTTTCAACTCCTACCACCATAAATCCAGAGTAGCTGTGAATAGAGGTGAGAGCAGTTATTCTACATCTTCACCAGTGTAACATAAACTACAATCTTGGACTTTAATATTATTCAATCAGATTTTCTTATAAGTTTCCTTGTTTGTTTAAATCCCTCACAGTTTACAAAGCAAGTATTATTTACCAGAGAAACAAGACAAAACATCTTGGAAACTCTTCTGATCTCCCAGTTAAATATGTATTTACCAGAGCTGTATGGAAACAGTCACTGAGGGTACATCTTGCTACAGAGATATTTTTGTTTTGTAAATCTCAAAGCCAAGCTCAATTGATGGTCTTATGGGTTCATGCTATAGGGTTAAAAACCACCAATGTAGGCATTCAGGTTTGGGTTGGAAGCCTGATGCAAGATCCTCCTTTGCTAGGTTTCAGAGCCCAGGCTCCACCCTGAGCCCAAACATCTGCATGGCTATTTTTAGCCCTGCAGCACAAGCCGGAGTCAATTGACTTGAGCTTTGAAAGATACAGGCTTTGGTGTTGGCTGTGTAAACATACCCAAAGAAACCCAAAGCCACAAGACTCAAAGACTATGTCTACACTAGGGAATTAAGGTCAACTTTAAAAAGGTCGACTTTAATAAGTCGACTTTAAGTCAACCTTATTAAGTTGACTTAGAGAGTCCACACTGGACTCTCTAAGTCGATTTGATTGCTCCGGGGCAGCAAGCCCCTGAGCGATCCGGGGGAGAAGGGAGTAAGGAGTTCCCTTCTGCCCCGGACCACTTGGCTCCCTTCTGCTCGGGACTTCCCACGTCCCAGGCAGAAGGGAATCCTCCTAGCCTGGACCACTGGGGTCCCGGGGACAAATTCGCCGGACCCAAGTGATCCGGGCCAGGAGGAAGAGCCAGAGTTCCACGTGCCAGCTGCCCGCTGCTGAGCAGCTGGAGCGCAGGCTGGGACCCACGCTCCAGCTGCTCAGCAGCTGGAGCGGGGATCCCAGCAAGAAGGGACCTCAGGGCTCCCTTCTCGCCGGGACCACTCAGGTCCCGGTGAGAAGGAAGCCC
>ML685820.1:1970872-2022152 GCA_007922175.1 Pelusios castaneus
TTCCTAGCCGGACCAAGCGGTCGCGGCCAGGAGGGAGCGCGGTCTCCCGCACTCCCTCCTGGTCGGGACTGTGGGGCTCTCTTGTCCCCGAGACCCGCGCTTCAGGTGCCACAGCTGGAGCGCAGGTACTGGGGACAAGGGACCGCAGGGCTTCCTTCTCACCGGGACCTGAGTGGTCCCGGCGAGAAGGTAGCCCTGAGGTCCCAGCCCACGCTCCAGCTGCTCAGCAGCTGGCAGCTGGAGCGCAGGTCTCCAGCTCTCCCTCCTCGTCGGGACCGCATGGTCCCAGCTAGGAGGGATTGTGGGGCTTCCTTCTCCCCAGGGTCTGCGCTCCAGCTGCTGATCAGCTGGAGCGCGGGTCCTGGGGAGAAGGAAGCAAGCCCCGTGGTCCTTTCTTGCCGGGACCTGAGTGGTCCCAGCGAGAAGGGACCCATGCCCTAAGTCGACTTTCGACTTAGGGCTACCCCATGTCTGCACTGGCTTAAGTCGACTCTAGGGAGTCTAATTCCTCCATTGATTACAGTTGTGGTACTCTTCTCAGGTGATGCCAGTCCATTCAGAATCTTCTGCCATTTCTTTGCTCACTTCTTTCCTTTGGCTTTCTTCAGTCTCTTTCCTCCCTTGGATACTGATTGAATGCTTGCTTAATGTCTCTCATCTTCCACACAGTATACACATCCCAGATAACTTAGCCTTCTTTTATTGATATTTTCTAATCTAACATGTCCTGCTCTGTCAGATTCCTTGCTCTCTCATTTGTTATTTTGTCTTTTCCCATGAAATGTGTAGCATCTTCCTCAGCCATTTGTGATGGGCAGCCTCCAATTTCTTTGTTAGTCACTATCATCAATCTTCTACCTGGCCAAAAAGATTCTTGCACAGATCCTCTTAAACCAGCTCTTGACCCATATTAAATAAAAAACACTCTATTTGAGACCCAGTGCAGTTCAGCAGATCACTGTTGACATGATTTTCATAATCCGACAAAAGGAAAAGTGTTGCAAATAGCAACCACATTTGTACACCTTGTTTTTCAATCTAACTGAAGCTTTTGACACAATTAGTTTCACTGCCCTCTGAAAATTGCTACCTACATTTGAATGTCCAGGCAAATTTATTAACACCACTCAACAATTCCACAAAGACATAGTTGGGAGATTAATATTGATGGTGATTTAATGGACCCATTTTTGTGAATGGGGTGAAACAAGGATCCTTGCTCCTAGCTTTCTTTGATTCATTCTTGACTGTGATGCTAGAAGAAGGTGGCTTCCACAACTCTTCAAATGGCACCTTTATACATTTTCACACTGGCAAGTTCTTTAATCTCTTGTCTATATACAAATACCAAGATGACCCAAGATTTAACCTAGGAATTACTCTATGCCAAGTTTGCATCTCGGTGGCATGCGCCAAAGCAACCCTGCAAGATCTTACAAACCTCTTCACTGCAGTGGCTTGTAACTTTGCTCTTACCAACAATTCAATGAAAACTGACGGTTATGCAGCAGCTGGGTCCTCAACTCCTCACCAAGATCTGTTGATAAGCTTGGAAACTGCCACAGTCTAAGCCATCGAATGTGTAACATGCTGCTGAGATATGTTAACTAGTGAAGAAATAAATTAATCAAGAAGTGGATGAATGAATTTAAAAAAATCCAGCACCCCTTACACTCATTTTTAATCACCAGATCTGGGTGCAACATGGAATCTGTGTTTATACAAAAAAGTATAATGTTATTGTCCTCAAAACATTGCTCTCTGGCTATGTGGTCCTGATATTAATGGCACATTTAAAAGCTTGAGAGTTTCCATTTGCAATACCCACAATGACTTTTGGGCATTCAATGGCAGTATTGTGTGTCCAATGGGGAAGTTTTACTGAAAGCTGGTTTGGCTGATATCACAACCCATTTGATTTGCACCCAATTGATATGGACTGATGAGGTAAGTCATACGCTTGAGACTCATCCAGCAAAACATATTCTATAATCCAAATTAAACTCTGGCAACTGTAAGCATGAAGGGTAAATGGCACACTTCAAAAAGATGTTCTGAAACAAGATCCGCACAAGACAAATATTTCTTACTTGATCTTTGAGCAACTGGTGACTGATCACTTCTCATGGTTTCACATCTTAAGGGTGGATGTCCACAGCTTTCAAAAGAACCACATTGTAAAGCTGGAAGCACAGCACCAGGAATGGTAGCGACATGCAGTTCAATTAATGCAATCAGGCAAATACCTCCACGGTAAGAGTAGTAAATGTTGTTTTTCCCAAATTGGTCTACGGTGCCACACAGAAACTGTGATTGTCAACATTGTCCTTGAAATCAGGGTGACAACTATTACACCAGCAAGCCTCTGCTTTGTACAGTAGCCTGCTCAATACAATCCCGTGGTGTAATAATCTGACCTTTAGTTTGCTGCAAAGTCCTGTGTTTGACCAGATGTTGTTCATCCCTCCAAAGATGGTTTGATTTTCCTAATCTCATATGTATATCTTAACTGCAGACACCTTCAAATGTCATCATTCCTCAAATAGCAGAACTCTGCCTGTTCTGTTCTGTTTTCCCCATTTTTGCATCTGTTGTCCAGTTTCCTATTTTTATAATCTTGATTTTCTCTGCATTTACTTGCAATCCGATTTTTGCTCCTTCTAATTCTCCCTCTAATGTATGTAAGGTCAAAGGCAATCATTCCACTCCACATCATACTTAAAAAGTAATGTTTGCAGCAAAGTCAAGATTGTGTAACTCCTCACCACTAACCCATTTTACATTGTTCACAATGTCTGTTTTTGCTCGCTTCATCACCCAGCCTATTGCTAATGCAAAGAGGATTGGTGATAACACATATCCCTGTCTAACTTCAGTCACAATATCTAATCTCTTACCCAGGCCTGTATCCAATCTCACAGTGCATCTACTTCCATCAAGGAAACTTCTTCTTATGCTGAATAACTTGTCTAGTATCTCACAGCATTCCACAGGACTTCTCTGTGGACACTATCAAACACACACTTTCTTGAAGACGATACAGTTGATTAATGTGGGGTTTGGGGGTTGGGTTTTTTGGGGTGGGGTTGTTTTTTTGAGGGTTTCTTTTTGGGCGGCCAAGTAGTGGCTTTTTGATGATCTATAGAAGAGTAAGTATCTATTCACAACAGGATCTACCTGGACAGAACCCAACCTGATCATCTCATATTATTATGTCTGCTGCTTTCTTCTCAGCATAGTAGTAGCCAATATTCTGCTCAGGACTGATAACAGTATAACTTTAACAGGAAGTTAAAAACAGGGAATTTTTAAAAAAATGTTTTCAGTGGTAATCCCTTTTGGTTGCCTGTAACTCTTGAAAGTACAAAACAATCAGACAGAAGATTAGTTTCAAGTGGATAATGTCTTTTTAACTTTAAATTCTACCAGGATTTCCCCAAGAGCGATGTGAATTAGAAATATTCACATGTTGATGCCTCCATTATTTATCCAGTCCACCTGGAATATGAGAGAGAGCCCCATGCAATCTGGGTCTCATAGAAGGCCGGAGTGGTATCAGGATGGGCCTGGCTTAAGGAGGCAGGATTCATGTTGGCCCATTCTGACCTCACAGAAATTGGCTGGAGGGAAAAAAAAAAAAAAAAAGATAATTTAGCCTCAGGTTGTAGTGACTTTTCTGCTGTTCCCCAGCTGCAAGGGCTGACCCAGAGTAACTTCTGACCAGAAGAGACCCTCGGCAGTATGGTTCCAATATAGCTATGCTTGTAGGGAACAATGAGCTGACAGGAGCCACAGACATTGCAGAGATACCAGGCCGCCACCAAGATGCCCATAGCCTTCTGCAGATCCCAAGATCTGCCTGGTTTGAGGGCATTTTTTCCCATCCAAGAGAACCAAACTCCCACCCACTGTATGATAGTGAGGAAGAAACCCTGCAAGTTAAAATGCAGCTTCCCCAGCAATAAGTAAGGTCCCATTACCACAGAAAGGGACTATCTGGGCCATGTAGATTAACTAATCTGAGGGAAACCATTCACCTCACTATTTTATCAGTGCTCATTGTATGCCTAGCATTCGGTCTACTAGCAAAGTTTACCCAGCACTGTTCTGTAGACATAACAACACTGGAAAACTAGATCAATGTAAAATGGACTAGGAGGCTATGGAAGGGAGGTGTATGAAAGGAATTTGTTTTAAAAGTGTCCTACATTTGCAACCATCAGTCCAGCTTGCCAATTATTGCCTGATTTTCAAAGCTCCCATTAACTTTAGGGGCTGCATGTGGCCAGCACCCTTGAAAATCAAGCCACAGAAGAACACTGTCAACTGAAAATTAATGTAGGTGAAGTAAATGGTCTGCAATATCTTATTAACACCACTTTAGTTTCTTAGAACCGTAATATTTTAAAAATCCAATTCACTCATCACTATTCATGCTCCATTTACTTTCTGTGATTCCCTCCAGTTGAATAATGAAAATCAGTTAAGTCACTTTCACTTTTGCTTATATTTCATTTTCAGGATCCTGGTGCTGCATCTTTTGAATTGCAAACACTGCAGAGGAAGGTTTCTTTATTTAAGAACAACAGTTCTGATAGCTTTTGGGGTGGATATTCATGTTATTTTTAATATTAAACAAAGTGTTCTAAGGTTTTCCAATATTTTCAAAATTAATCTAATTTGTGTTGACAGTGTCCCTTCAGGTGTTTTTTTTTTTTAAACCAGTATGATCAAACAATTCTATACTTAGTTTTCTTCCTTAAAAAAAATGTATACACAAGAAGCCCACAGCAAATAATATTCTGGTTTGAACCAGACCACGCATAATTATTACTGCCAGGCTACCATAGTGACACCAGGAAGTCCAAAAAACACACCTCACGCACAACCAACACACCAGCACCCCATTTCCAAATGTTTCCAAGAGAAGAAAAATTCTCTCTCTCTTCCTGTATTAGGCCATGGTTTGTCGTATAATAGATCACTACAGCCTTGTGATATATTCAGAACAGCTTGGAGATTAAGTGCTTCAGCTTTAATCAAATCCAGCAGCTGTTTGTTGCTTTGTATACTACAAATCAATAGAGCTTATGCCTTACATATACCTTTAAAATAATATGCTGTATAGTACATACTACCCCCTGCCACATCAACCTGAAGTAGCAATTACAACATGCACTAGTGACAAGTTGTTATTACCAGACTGATAGAAATAATGACAATTGTTCAACTTACATATCAAAAATAACTTCTCCAGTTTGCATATTTGTCTCAAGTTCCACCTAAAGGATAGTTATATACAGTTTTATTCATAGAGGCAGACAGCACAAGTGACATTCTGACCTTATTGAAATCGATAGGAGTTTTGCCATGGACTTACATAGGCCCAGGTTTTTACGCTAAATGTTGTGGGCCAAATTCAACTCTGTTACACTGGTGTAAGTTTGAACATCGGAACTAACAGACTGTGTCAGACCAATGGCCTTGTGGAGTAGAAAAGGGGTAGTTTTATTTTTAAAATAATTAACAATATTTAGCTCAGAGACACAAGAAATGGTAGGCTGGCTTTTACTAATTGTTCCTCTCAAACTCCTGACTTTGGAATGACTTCCACTAATTTTGTAATAGGGGCTTCTTTTACATACTCCAAGAGATGATCTGATTGAGACCAAGCAAAATAACCATGGTTAATTGTGGTTATTTTATCATTAAAGGGAGGAAAAGAACAAAATGTGATAAAACTGGTTACTTCTATTACAATAGACATGGTTTTATGGCAAAGGAGAAGTTATCTTCCTGACACTTGTTTGTCCTGAGGGACAGAAAGCAGAAACTTCCCACAATATATCTTTACCCAGTCCAAAAATTTTATAACATAACTGAAGTACTTATATATTGTTATATTTTGAAGCATCCCTAGCTACAGATAATTGTAGCTATAGCTTAATATTCAGTAAAGGTGCAAACAGTGACCATAAAATGTTATAATACTTTTAGTAATATCTTTGCATCAATATTGAGCTTTCATCCTCACAGTTCACTTAATCCAGTGTCCTGTCTACAAAATAGCCAGTATTAAACATCAAAGGAAGGCAAAATAATAATAGATCTTTTTAATTGTTTGTATATAGAAGTTTCTTGCTAATTTATGAAATATGAGGTTTTACATCCCTCTATTATATAACTATGGCTGTTTTCATTATACTGGTCAATATTTTTTAAAAAATCTTGTTGAACTCTTGCCCTTGGTATATTTGTGGCAATAAGTTCCACAGACAATTTCAATAACTCTACTCCAGAATAACACCAGTACAATTAAAACCATAATTTGTTGATATGAATTGGTGAAATCCTGGCCCCATTAAAAAAAAAGCCAGTGTTAAAATACCTATAGACTTCAGAAGGGCCAGCATTTTATGTTCGTATGTTTATCACAGCAGAGGATATGAATTGAGGCTGAACTCAAGATAGAAAAACAATTTCATCCTAGAAGCAATATATTTTCAAGGCATGCATGCATTGGAAGAGTCCATTTCTTTACACTGCCAGCCAGGAGACAGCCAACGCTGGACAAGCTCTTGACTGGCACTCTTGCCCAGACAAATATTTGGCTAGTGAAAGGAATAGCAGGTAAAATCGTCACTTCTAAAGTGACAGTATTTTATGGAAATAGTTTAGACTTTACTCATTAATTTTGTGGTTTAGAGTTACTCATTAATTTTGCTACATTACAACAGCTGCTTCTTTAAGGCCTTCAAAAGCCTCAAAGTTGCTCCCTTGCTCATAAGCTCTGTGAGCACAGCTGCATCCCTGCCATCGCCTGCACTACAGTGTTTACACAGATGGGGGCATGATTCAGTTTGCCAAATGTGTACACATCTGAGCTATGTTTGAAAGATACAGTGTCGAGGCATTTTTTGAACCACACACAGCAACACAAGTCACTTTCCCCAGCAAGTAATACTATGTGCATTTGTGTCGATATCACATGTATGTAAAGAAGTATGTTACACACAATAAGAGAATCTTGTGGAACAGGTCCCATACATTTCGGGTGGACAAGTCTAGCACCTTCATCTGATTCTAGTATTTAAAGAACATCAGATTAACAATTCTCTGTCAATTTTGATCATTATTGCTTCAAAATGTTTCATTTCTTTCCTGAATTCTTCATTATATGCAATAAAAAACCTCACACACCCAAAACACCACACTTTACATTTGCTTCCTTAGGGGTTATAAGGGCTACTAAATTAAAAAAAAAAAAATGCCAGCACAGAAAAGGAAAGCTTAAAAAGCTCCACCTTCCAAATTCAATCAGCCACAATGGGGGGCGGGAGGGGGGAGAACCACACAGATTAAAAGGATAGGTTTTGACATTAGCATTCACGATCTGGGGGGTAGAGGAGAAAGGGAACCTCACATATAGGCCATTTTATGCTTTCCCTAGACCTGGATGGAATTTCAACTGTTGGGGGGGATGGGGGGAACCCTACACACAAATCCCGACTCAGGCTTAAATTGTTTTCAAACAGCTAATACTTCATTTTCTGCCACTGCATGTTCCTTTTCACATTCCTAATCACTTGAAAGTTTCTTACAGGGAAGAAACTAGCAGAGCAAATGTGTTTAGATGTTCTTTGCTTATTATATGCAGTTCAAGCACTTCTTATTAACTCAGTTTCAGTTCTTCCCTCATAGGTAGCAATGCTGTGATATTATTTGCAAGCAGCCAAGGTAATTACCATCCAGCAGGGTCCAATTGTTTTCAATTAAAAGCTTGACTGAAGTCTTTAGCTTTTAATACCATTGTGACCATCTGCTTTCACTAAAGTTCATCATCCAACCTACCAGCAAAAGCACAGACCTCATTCTAATGCTATTTAATTATACAGAAGAACTTTTTTTTTTTTAGGGGGGTCCAAGATTCAATATTCCTACTAAGGCAAAAGCTGAGTAGATGGGCAGCAGAGGTACCACATTGCTTGATTAACAGCCTGTAGCAAGATGGAGTTTCCAGGAACCATTAACCTTCCTGAGAGATACAGCTGTTATTGCACTGACAAGAGATTCTAGGGGATCAACAGGAAAGGACAGTTAACCTTGGCTGCCCTCCTTTTTCTTCATTCAGCTGCATCTTCTCCTTTCCAGCAAGCCGGAAAAGGCCAAAAGGAAGAATTCATCTAAAACATCCAACCCACCTCCCCCACTGGTTATGCTGCAGCAGAGTCCAGGAGTGTAATCACTGGAAGAATTAATTCTGGTGCCCGTGTGATTAAGCTTCCTCTTGCTCATGCTGATGATGAATACTTTGCAATTCTGCATCATCTCTCATTCATTCAAGGATTTCAAAACTCCTTACAGAAATTAATTAACCCCACAGATATTCCCTAGATCGGGGGTGGGCAACCCCCGGCACGCGAGCCAACAGTGGCACACAAGCCCATTCGGAGCGGCACTCGGCATCCTCTGTAGAGCCACAGAAATTGCCACTCTTGCCACCAAAAGACACTCCAAGTGGCTTCTTTCGGGGGCGGCTGCAGTGCGGAGGTCCCTGCCACGTCCATGCCCCAGGCATACCATGTAAAGAAGCCACCCAGAGCGCCTCCTCTCTGTGGTGTGCCGCTGCCAAAAGGAGTCACTCCAGACAGCATCTTTCCGTGGCGTGCCTGGGGTTAGGGGTCGCCAGGCACGCTGCCGAGAGGAGCCACTCCAGGTGGCTTCTTTCCACAAGAGGGCCTTCGGCACCAGCTGAGGGTTGAGGAGGAGGGGCCGGCACAGGGACTGGCAACGTTGCTGCCCCCTGCCCTAGATCTATATTTTACAAATGGGAAAATTCAGGCAATGAGCAGCTAAGTGACTAGCTCAAAGCCATAAACTGAAGAAGTGGCAGAGCCTGGATAATCACTGAGCAGTTCCTAATGCCAGCATGGCCTCTCGAGTTCTCAGCGCATAAAGAAACTAAAGTTAACTCATTCGCTACAGCTTTGTTTTATACCATCTTATATTAATAGCGCTGGCTACTGTCATTCCAGAAATAGCTCCCACCCACACAGTGCGTAGTAAGATTTGTCATGACCACTTACGCATTAAAGCCTCTCACAGTAGGGCAATGGCATTTGATTTTGCTCCCAACTACAAATAAGGTGGGTCATGCTGCCACTTTAATGCCAGAAAAATGATTGTTTGGGAGGAGAAATATAAGGTTCTACATTTCAGGCCAGTGGGCAGAACCTATCATGGGAAGGAAAGTAAGTCACCAAGGACAAAGTTTCAACCTTCTTCCTCAGACCTTTCCTTTGTTTGTTTATGCATCATTAAAGAAATTTATACAATAAGAAGCTACTCAGAACAGTGGGTCTAAATTGCCAGGAATTGCCCAGTTCTTCACTCAGAGAAAAAGTCACATGATTCCCAAAGGGTTGCACTTCCACCACGACAACTTGTTCTGTGCAAGTGTAACCTTCGGATGGGCTACAATTCATTTAATTGCCCTTCTCCAGTGCCTTTAAAGAAATAAACTCCAAGCAACTGGAGACCAAGAGTCAGTCTTTAAAAGGACTCACAGAAAAGACTGTTGAGAGTTACCCTCCCCACATTAAAATACTACTTTATATTTATAGCATGCTGTGGCTATTTGGTAAACCCACATTTACCATTCAGAGCTTTCTCCTCCACAACACATAAAGACAAAAAACAAATGAAGTTGAACAGAACAGTCCCCATCAAAACACTGTGAGGAAGAAACCCAAGAATTCCCAAATTTAGGTGGAGTTCACCTGAATTCAGCTAAAGTCTCTGTTCACCAAGTCCAAAGGCTCAAGTTAAAAGAAGCAGCTATCATCTTCTTTGGTTGCAGGAATCTTCAGAAATCCATGCTGACTTCTCTTTCTCTTCTGGAACCAGCACTATCCAGTCAGTTCACTGATTAACCAGACCTCAATCACATTCATATTTGAAGAAACTCTGCTGCAAAAGGCTCCAGAGTAGAGAGAAAACATCTTGCTGTCTACTTCTGGCTCAGCTTCTCCCAGTCACACACTGAGCACATGGGCTCTTCTCAACTCTTGTGTCTGCTGCTGGTGTCAGGTGACGCAGCAGAAGAAGCCACCCCAACCTTTCAAAACAAGCACAACCCACCCAAAAACAGGCAGCTAGCCAACACGGTTAAGAGTACTGGGGGGGTTCCCCTGCCCCTCATCCTCCTGCCCCTATTTCTGTTCTTTCTTAATAGTTTCATCTTCCCACAGGGCCACTCACTCAGGCACCACCCGCCAGTGGCCCAGGTCAATTGCGGGGGAGGGAAATCAAGCCGCATGCAGAGGCGGCCTTTAGTTATTGGCGGCCCTAGGCGAAGACCCATTGTGGGGCCCCCCCCATCTGTGGCCCTGACTCCCAGCCACCCCTCTGCAGTCCCAGCTCACCGCCACCCAGGGTCCTCCTCCAGCCACCAGCACCAGCTCCCCACTGCCAGCTCTGGACCCAGGGGCCAGCTCCTCCTGCTACTAACCAAGGCAGCTGCGGCTTTTGTAGCAGGCAAAGCAGGTGACGGGGCCCTTTACTGCTTGGGGCCCATAGCATGTGTGCCTGCTTCACCTACCCCAAAAGCCGCCTCTGGCCACATGTGCATTGGGTTGGTGGGTGTGATATCATGTCGACCACACCCACAGGAGTCCACCCCACCCCAGGACAGGCCACGACTCAGAGTCTTAATTCCATTTTGGAGCTTCTTTACTTTGTCACCCAAAAAAGTAGCCCAAAAGAAGGCCAACCTTCAGCTCAGATTATAAGCGACTAGGCTTCCTGACAAGCCCATTTCGCTAATAACACGCCCATGCATCAGAGGCAGAGCCAGAGCTTCTGGAAGCAGCTTTTTGGGGAGGGTTGGACTCCTCCAGAGCCTCTTCTACCCTGCCACCCAGGCTTCCCCTCTCTCAGCGATAGGAATCCAAGTCCAGACTGCAGAGTACTGCCTATCTGCTAGCAATCCATGAATGGGACCCAGGAACCTAAGTTCTTTCTTATGGGAATGAGTTGGGTACTTGCCTTTTGCCAAAAAAGTGACTGGAGGAGGAGGAGGAAGAGGGAGTGATGCCTATTTTAAACTTTCAGCCCAGCAATAGGAGCACTCACCTCGGATGTGAAACACCCATGTTCAAATCACCCCTCTTGGCCTACAGAGAAAGAAAGGATTTGTACAAGGGCCTCTAAGCACTGAGCTATGGGATTGTCAGATGTGGGGCTCCCTCAGTCCTTCCTGTTGAAGCTGATTTACTATGGTTGACTAATGAAAGTGATCGGAACAGGGATCTCCCAGCTGGGTGCTCTAACCAACATGCTTCAGGCCTTGTCTACATGATCACCGTATTGCGTGTTAAAAATCATTACCGCGCGTTAACTAGCACAGTGTACAGACGTGCAACGTTGATGTTGCGCGATAAGCGCCTTGTTGTAGCGCAATCCAACAACCACTCCGACGAGAGTGGTAATAGCTGTTGCGTATCATCTGTTGCGCGTTTGTGCTCATGTCTACGCTTACCGCGCAATGATCGGCCTCCGGAAATGTCCCATCATTCCCAAGTCGTCCTCTCTGGACTTCCCCCCGCCCGCTTTTTGGCAGTGACGAAACTGTCCCCGCCCACAGTTGAATCCTGGGATTTTCAAATATTTCGTCAGTTTCATTTCCTGGTCTTTTCCTTGTGGAGTGCATTGGAGTGCAGCAGTGTTTCCAGTAGCAATGGCGACCCGTCCATGGTCCACGGCAGAGGTGCTTGACCTGATCAGCATCTGCGGAGAGTCCGCTGTGCAGGCGCAGCTTTACGGCAGCAGACGAAATTACAACACATTTGGCATGATTTCTTGGGCAATGACGGAGAAAGGTTATGATAGAGACACATTGCAGTGTAGATCAAAGGTGAAGGAGCTAAGAATCAGCTATCAGAGAGCGAAGGAGGGAAACCGGCGATCAGGATCAGCACCTGCTACATGCAGGTACTATCAGGAGATCGGAGCCATCCTCAGTGGTGACCCCACAACAATTCCAAACACCACAGTGGACACATCTGTAACCACAGATGAAGTCAATGCCACAACGGAGTTGGATGAGGACCTTGAGGAGGTGGTGGGGGAGACGGAGGAGAACCCGGGGCAAAGCGAGGCAGCGTGTAGCCAGGAGCTGTTCTGCACCCCCGCTGATACGTCCTCTCTAGAAGACATGAATTGCAGCATGTCCCTTGAGTCGGCTGAGGGGGGCTCTGGTAAGTTTCTGCTTTGTAATGCTAAAAGTCTATCTCACGTTAAAATATCACTGTGCGTTGCGGGGGTGCTTGCTGTGTCTCCCAGCTGTGCACGCTCCTTACTCCCCATCCATGAGGAGGGCATCAACACAAGCAATGATTGTGAAGTAATCATCTGCATGTAGGTCAGTAAATGATTCTTCAATGTACCTCCAGAGCCTAGTACTCAGATTGGATGGGATGACGTTTGTGCCAACGCTCCCAAAGACGGACACTTTGCCCTGCCAGCTGCAAAGCACAGCCCTGGGAACCATGGCCGCAAACAGTGCTGCAGCATACGGTCCCGGCTGACTGCCCGCGGCATGTAGGAGATGTATTCTAGCAAGCAGGGGCACTCTGAGGAGAGCGATATCTGGTTCCATCTCTGTGCCCAACGCTGATTATTAGCCCCCAGTAAAGCTGTCTACTAGGACGTACCTTGTCCGCTTCAGCAAGGCATAGGGTGTTGACCGCACTGTACCTTCCAGAGTAATGTGCTACTGGAATTTTAATTTTCTTATCCTGGCTATGTGTAAACAGCAGCTTGACAATTATTTGTTTTTTTAGAACAGACCTTGAGAAGGCCGTTGTCTACCCCTGCTGCCCGAATGAGAAACATTCGGCAGCGTGCACGAAGGAACAGGGAGGATATGTTTCAGGACGTGTTGAAAGCTACACAGGAGTCCTTGAAAACTGCACAGGAATCCTCCTCTGCGACCAGAGCATTCAGAGCTGAGTACCAGCAGATGTGGAAAACACAGACCGAGGAACTGATAAGCGTGATGAAGGAGCAAACAGAACTGTTCAAGAGCATGGTCGCTTTGCAGTCCCAGGCGATTAATGTTAGGGCTCCACTACAGACACTGCAGCCGCATCTGCCTCCCACCCCCCGTAGTCCCTATAAGAATTTCTATGAAGTGCACCCGTCCCACCATAGCATTCCAACAACTAGCTCTCCCCCCCCTTACTTTCTAGAGCCCCACAGCTACACACACCTGTAACCCCAACCTTCAAAGTCTGAATAAAAACAGAATAAAATCATTTCATTAAGGCTTTATTTTTACATATGGCTACTTTCACAAGGTGCAGCAGATGCGTCCTAAAAGAAAACTAGGGGAGGGCGTGACTGAAATGCTCCCTGAGTGCCTCCTTTATGCGAGAAGCTTCCCCTTTAGCTCCCCTAATACTCCTAGTGGCTGGCTGTTCGTATGCCTCCTCGAAGCGCTGTGCCTCGGTAGCCCACACTGGGCAAAACTTTTCTCCCCGACTTTCACAAATATTATGGAGGACACAACAAGATGCAATCACAGCAGGGATGTTGTCCTCTGACAAGTGCAGCCGCCCATACAAACAGCGCCAGCGGCCTTTTAAACGGCCGAAGGCACACTCCACAGTCATTCTGCTGCGGCTCAATCTGTAATTGAACCGCTCCTTGCTTTGATCTAGGTTGCCGGTGTACGGCTTCATGAGCCATGGCATCAGTGGGTAGGCTGGGTCTCCGAGGATAACAGTGGGCATCTCCACATCCCCCACCGTAATTTTTCTATCAGGGAAAAAGGTACCCCCTTGCAGCTTCTGGTACAGGCTGGACTTCCTGAAAATGCGGGCATCATGAACCTTTCCCGACCACCCAGCATTGATGTCAGTGAAACGCCCTCTGTGATCCACGAGTGCTTGCAGCACCATGGACAAGTAGCCCTTCCTGTTGATGTACTCGGTAGCGAGATGATCCGGTGCCAAAATAGGGATGTGTGTGCCATCTATGGCTCCCCCGCAGTTCGGGAATCCCATGGCAGCAAAGCCGTCCACAATCTCACTGACATTCCCCAACGTCACTGTCCTCCGTAGCAGCACGCGATTGATGGCTGTGCAGACTTGTGTTAGGGCTTCTCCGACGGTGGACCTCCCGACTCCAAACTGGTTTGCAACCGACCGCTAGCAGTCAGGAGTCGCCATCTTCCAAAGAGCTATCGCTACACGCTTCTCCACAGTGAGGCCTGATCTCATGTTGGTGTCTTTACGTCGCAGGGCAGGGGCCAGCTCTGAGCACAGTTCCAGAAATGTTGCTTTCCGCATTCGAAAGTTCTGTACCCACTGCTCATCATCCCACAGCTGCATAACAATGCGATCCCACCACTCGGTGCTCGTCTCTCGCGACCAGAAACGGCGTTGGACCGTGTGCAGATGGTCGGTGAAGGTGCTGAGCAACATAGTGCTGTTGCTCTGCATGGCATCGATCAGCCGCTGCTCCTCTGTGTCATCCTCTGGATGGGAGCTAAGAACGTAATGAGCAACCATCCGAGATGTGTTCAGCATGTGGAGGGCGAGAGTGGAGACCAGAGCAGGATCCATGCTGACGCTGATTTTGTTTCTTTCCAATGGCGCGTTCCGTGCAAACACTATTGAAAATAGGCGCGAGTTGCTACTGGCAATGCAGAAGACGCTAGGGAAACGCACTGCACCATGGGAAACATCCAGTTTACCCATGCTGCTATGTGCTCCTTTCCTTCATCCCATGATTCCAAGCTCGGACTCAGGGAAAATGGAATGCTGGGATACGTGCCCAGAATTCAGTGCGCTAATGCGCATTACAGCGAGGAATTCTGTGACGGAACAAGGAGCGACGTGTGTACGCGCTACACCGCGATAAACATCACGTGCTTCTTATAGCGCAGTTCAGAAGTTGTGTTATAATCTGATCGTGTAGACTGAGCATTCCAGACATACAATACAGTTTTATATATGGAGGGTTTCCAGAGATCACACCCCTCCTCTTACACACGCAGGCTAATTACAAGACGAATCTGAAAGGCAGATCCAAAGCTAATCTAAATGACCTTCTTAATCAATATTGTTTTTAGTCAGTGCTCTTGCTATCCCTTTTCCCACTCTGATAATCTCCATCACCTCATACCCCAACAAGAGATAGTATTCCCAAAGTAATCACGTACTTCCCTACTTATAGTGCTAAAGGAGCCAATGGACATCATAAGCCTGAGACCCAGAAATGAACCATGGAAGAGATCATGCATGCACACAGAGGTCCATGAAGTACTGCAGTCGATTTTTCAGTTTACTTCTGGGGTTGTAAATGAGATGGAGGGAAGTGCCAAGGAGAGAGACAGGCGCTACAGTAGCATATGGATGGGAAATAAAATCTCTGCCTTATCAAGTGGGATACATCTTTATTATTTTACAATCAAATACGACTATGTCAGGAGCCCACACTTCATTTTTCTCTTTGCCAATTTGATTTGTCCCATAAAAGATAAGACAAGAGTTCTAAGTGAAAGGGTCCTGCTTTTCTTGTGCGCCCATAAGTTCCATTATACATCGGTTCTTTGGGCCTAGTGTTCTTCAGATGACAACTCTGTCTCGCTAGTCAGATGTGAAGAGGTGCTTGCTTTGGCTAGAAATCTTCCCTCTCGCATCAACAGCAGTCAGTCCAATAGGAGATATTGCCGTCCCCACCTTGTCTCTCTCTCCTGGGAACATCACTGCATATTGCTATTCTTTGTATTTTCATATTTTATTGTCATATTCAAAATTATACACACTTCACAGTGCTGAGAGCCTTTTCACAAATTTCTGTAGCATCTTCCTGACAAAGAAACTTGAATTGATGCTTTAGAATTTTCATTTCCTTCCCTTGAATTTTCTCATTCACTTGGATTCAATTTAGATTTGAATTTTTAACACATGTAGCTGAGGTCAATGGTCAGTAGTAATAATTTTGAGTGTGCAGCTCTATAGTTTCATTGAGGAAAAGCATGTGATTTCTGATCCTGTCTGCATGATAACACCTGTTGCAGGTTGCAGTTCATTTTCTTTGGACTCAAGAACCAGCAAGACTGATGTAGATGAAAACTACAGTGACAATAGACAATTCAAGGCACATTTAGGTCCCTATTCCTCAAGGAATTCCATGTCAGAGTAACCTAGTACCTACATGATACTCCTCTAGCTTCAATGAACCTCACAGGCCCAGGAACCTTACACTGCAATCTCCCTTGCTGAGCTACAAGTATAGTGAGTACTTAACAGATAACTTTGTAAAAGGGAGGGAATTTATAGGTTAAACTGGATATTCTGTACTTCCCCACATCTACAATACACTTTTGTTTGCAGAGGTGCATTGGGAGACAAGATTTTTTTAAAGCATGTTTTACTTTATAAAGTTAGATATTCTATCAGATAAAGAGAAAAGACTCCCTTTTATGAATCAGCCTTTATTATTTTCTCCCCTCTTAAAGCACCCTACAGTTTAAAGGAATAGGCACAGATTCTGGGAATTCAGAATCAATGTGAAAAAATATTGTAGGCTCATGCAGAAAACCTGTATTTCTCTGCGCTTTGTGTCTTTCCTTTAATGTCCTCCGATCTTTTGTATTACCTTGTAATTAAGTGATTAATTAGAATTAAGTAATAATTCAATATGGCACGCAATAGGTCAGATTTGATTATAAGTAGAGAGACACACAAAATGAATAAAGGAAGAATGATAGCTGTCTATTGGCTTTTCAATTTTAAATCTGTCTACAGTACATCAGAGTCCTTTGTATTAATCATGTATTTTGACAGCAAACAGCTATTATGGGGAAATGGACATTCCAACTTTACATTCCTACATACACAGCCTTTCTTAGTTTATTACGTCGGTAGCTGCAATGTTCCACTGCAGAATGGGGCCCATATTTCAGAAACCTGACGTGTTTCCTAGCAGGGAGACAACATGCAATTGTTAATACTAGCTCCCAGAATCACCAAAGCAGTGGTAAAATTAGAAAGAAAAGAAACAAACATAAAAATATGACATCTAACATACCATCAGGTAACTCCTGATCGTGTTGTAATTACCACTAAAAATAATATCCATCAAACATTCACTGACATGGATAACTCCCCAGCTAGTTATGATTTTTCATACGCTCAAAACAACCATATACTTTCAATTAGAATTATGCTTATTTGAAATTGATAAAGATGACTAAACAAGGAAGAACGAAAGCTAAGTTTCCATGACATGACTCCTCTTGTTACAGAGGGCAGTTGAACTCAACACAACAGAACTGAATGCACAGTATCAGCTGCCAACCACAGAGCTGCTTGTTAGAAATGTAAAGGTATAGCACTCAAAAACCAAGATCATGCTAGTTACATCCATCATCCAGCCACACAACACAACTGGCAGTCGTACGAGCTGAGAAGAAGCAATCTAGGGTCTGATCCTGCTTTTCTTCTGTCCCTGCAAATTCCATTCTACAGTATCACCAGTAGACCATGGGTCCTTCACGCCTAGTGTTTTTCAATAAGAACTCTGGCTTGCTATTCAAATAAGAGAAAGGGCTCGGTGTGGCTCAAAAGCTTGTCTCCCTCACCAACAAAGTTGGTCCAATAAAAGATATTACCTCACCCACCTTCTCTCCCTAGCTTGGCAACAAAGCTGCATATTGCTATTTTATACATTTTCAAATTTTCACTGGTCTCATTCTTTTCATCAGAGAAGCACAAACACTTTGGTATATAAAATCCCACATACATGCTTTTCCCCAGGATTGAACAGCAAACAAAGAAAATTCAATCTGGTCCTTAAGTGTGGTCAGGCATGAAATAAATACTAGAGAGAGTAGTCTAATTTTTACTCAAGTACCATAATACTACTCGACTCTAGCGAGTTAAAAGAGATATTAGAAAATCAGTTATAATTTATTTTCCTGCCATGTTTTCTGAACTTACATATGTTGTTAAGAATCCATTAGGTGATTCCCCTAACAACATGCTGGTCTTAAAATTCTCTGCATTTGGAAAAATCTGTCATCTCATGCATTCAGCTCTCTAGCTGCATTTCACATAGTAAGTACAATTCTTCCAGATCAGCCAACCTTTGCAATATGGCAGAGTTTGGTTCCAACACTGAATAACCCATGACATGTTCTACCTGTGTCATTTCACAGGTTTTACATATTCTTCTCATTACAATCCTCTATAGTAGCTTTTGGACTGCTTTCATCATTGAGTTAAAAACAAAATGTTGTTGCTTTAAGATACACAATTTCCACACACACCCCTTCCGTGTTGGGGGCAGAAGGAAGGCCCTTTACTCAGTTTCCAGTTTTCTTTGCACTACAATTCTTTCAAGTAGAAACTCCATTAATTAGCCTCAGTACCTCTCAGGCATAATATTGTACCAGGATTCACTAGAATTATTATGTTGAGGTCATTTATAAAACCAGCATTATTAGTGTTGTGTCCTTTATAAAACCATATGTCCATTGTCTACATCTCTGGGACCATTTGCATTAATAAAACATAAGTAAAGAATTCCTCCTATGATGAAGTGGAATGAAGGACCCAGAAGACTGGTTCATATGTAAAAGATTTTTACTTCTTGTATACTGAATATAGAAAATGGGGCCACCTCTTTTGTCCCTTTGAAATCTATAGCAGAACTCCCATATACATCAGTGATAATTGTTCCATTGATTTTAGGAGTGAGAACACAGCCCTTCACCTCTCCTCCAAGACAGGTGCAATGGGCAGTACTAAACCTGAATATTGATCACCCATAATTGTTACATTTACCATGCTACTTACAGTAGTTTGCATTTTATATCTATAGCATCTCTCAGATAATGGGGGGGAAGTCAATACTGGTGTGTGATAAACAGTCCTTTTCTAAAAACGGTGTCCACTGTCTAAAGGGCTGCATCCGAAGGGCACCATTACATCCCTCTGCAAATCCTTCAGTGTCTCTAGCAGGGCACTCAAAAATTAAGTCCCTAAAAAATTACTAGGAACTTTTGAAGATTTGGACCTAGATGACTTGCCCAAGCCAGTTAGGGGCATAGCCAAAAATATAATTCAGGAATCCCGATTTCCATTCGCCAGCTTTAACCACAGAACCAGATGCCCTGGCTAAAAAATTTAAGTTAAGACAACTTCATGGAGAAACACCCTCTTAAAGATACAAAGTATCTTTGTCAAAAGCAGCTTATACCAGTAGATCCAGTAATATATTTCAGTGTTTCACTAACTCATTATTTCTTCCTCTACTACCAGATAAAGTTTTTCATTAGGTGTGTAAAAAATATAAGAGGCAACCAATCACATTCAAGAGATTAAATTAAGGAAAGCTTTGCACAAGCATGTGAAACCAGCAAAAAAGGATTAATTATCTTTGAGTCTAAGGCACATGGATTAAGTGTAAAAATCTAGACATCTGATGGTCTTGGGTACAAGTGCCTGGGAGCAGAGACAAGAAGATACTGCACATAACTTCAACTAGTGTCCTAGCCAACATCTGTGTTTAAATTAGTTATCCCAGAATCAGTTCTGTGCAACAGGACAGCTTTGGAAGCTGCTAGTGAGAACAGTACAGACTTCTAAACTAGTTAGACAGCTGTTCTGATTAATTAAACTAGTTAGACAGCTGTTCTGATTAATTACGTCACTTGCCATCTTCCTTCTGTGTTCAGATAAAAGTTAATCCTTTACTTTGGAAATCCAACTTGGATTTTTGATCCCAGAACATGGAACAATTCATTTTTATTGCCCACACAACATTTCCAAAATGCCTCTTGTGACAGTTACTGCTTCAGTTTCACCGAATCCTTAAGGCAAATTCACAAGTTCAATGTAGTCCAGGGGAGAGAGACGCCCAGCAAGGAAACAAGAACAATCCATTGTTCGAGAAGACAGAGATATAAACACCATGTTACGACAAGCAAACTTACCTCCTAAAAACAGCAATTTGTTGGGGAGTGGGAAAGGGTCTAGCTAGAGATTAGCCTGTCTAAATAGATACTCATCTAGTCCTCCACACAAGTTTCTGAGCACCTCGTAAATTTAGCACGTTTCTCCCATTTTATAATGGAGGAATAGGAAGATTAAATGCCTTTCTTAAGATCACACAGGAAGTCTGGGAAAGAGTTCGTCATCTACAGCCTAGTGCAGTGCCTTCACCATAAGACCCTCCGGGAAGGCAAGCTGTCCCCTGCAGCCTTGAGGAGAGCAGCTAAAAGAGCCCTTTGCTGCACCACCTGTGTAAGGGTGGGACAATGACCAGATGCCTCCTCTAGAGCTGCTAGTTCCCTGAACCCAAACATTCCTCTTCATCTGCAACCTAATCACTAGTATTGGCAGGAAAATGAACATTTATTCTGCTGAAAAATACTGAGGGTTTGAATTGTTTTTCTATCCTAAATTGGGCCAAAAACTGAAAAAGAACTCCATGCTGTGAAAAATGTTTTTTTTCCAGAAAATAAGTATTTGGGAGAGAACTATTTTTGAGCTTGTCAGCTGCTTACCTGGCAGCCTCTCGTTTTTGAGTGAAATTGACAAAAGCCTTCCAGGTGGATACACAGGAGTCATCATTTCCACTCTTCCCAATAGAAAGTAAAAAAAAAAAAAATTGCAAAATTGAAGTTTTCCCACAGAAAAAATGTATTTTGTGGAAAGGGCTTTTTCTCTTAAAAATTCCCCAGACAGCTCTAGTATGAAAGTTTGGATCTGCAAGTGCTCTAGAGCAAGAGCTCTTTGCACCTTCTTTTCCCTCTGGTGCACCTGCGTATGCAGCCTTAGAGTCAAAATTCCATGTAAGGACCAGGGGTGGGGTTTCACTCTTGCTCGTATTGAATGACTATCTGCATTGCGATTTATCCACTTGAAAGGTTCTGCATTTGGACAGGGACACAGAAATGGGGTTAAAAGAACATTTATTTGCTAGCAGAAAAAAGCTTTTTGAAGTAGGCAGTTGAGAAATTATGTCCATTCTTTTCTGGAAACAGCTTGGTACATCTCTTTTTTAAATTAATGGAATATACTTGATCAAAAATGCTAGATCCTGAAAATTACACAGATAATTAAGTCTAATTTCAATAATGCTGTGAAACACTACTAATAAATCTTCAGGCTCTTGTGTTTCTTCATACACAGAATATATACAAGCTACTTCATAGCACTGAGTTTTATCCTTGTGATTGGTTCTTAAAGCTTGAATAGAAAAGCAAACTCTGCTCTCCGTTATAGTCATATAAAACTGGAGCAACTCCATTATTTTCTATGGTATTACTTAAGATTACAGTGGTATAAACGAGCACAGAATACAGTCCTAAATCTTGTAAATCTGACCTTCAGAGTACTTTCATGAAAGGGAAAAAGCCAGGAACTTGTTTTCACAATCAGCATGCTTCTTGAAAACTGTTTTGTATAAATATTATGATTGCACTAATAGACATAATATTAAAAAAGAAATTAAAACTATGCTCTTTATCTAGGTCGGCTGAGAATGTGCAGGAGCAGAGTATCATATCTATGGGCTACTGCTGGCAACAATAATTCTTTATTCAGAGAATGGCATTTTGGCCACCTAAAATGTTTTGTAGATCAGGAACATCTGGGTCTTCAGTTTGCTCTCCATATAGTCTAAAGGTCACAGTTGCACTCAGACTACTATAGATGTTGGTCATTGTCTGAAATGTTCCACTACTAATAATTCTACATTTGTACAGTAGCTTCAATCCATTTTTATTTATTTATTTATTTATTTATTTTGGGGTGGGTTAAAGTCACTGGGCCAACAGTCTCAGAACTGACCAGTGATTTTCAACTTGAAACACCTTGGGCCTGATTTTCAGTGGCGTTGAGCATTCGCAAATCTCATTGACCTTGGATGGAGCTGTTGGTCCTCAGCATTTCTGAAAAATCAGGCCCCAGGAATCTCCAATGGAGCAGTCACAAACCAAAGCACCCAGAATCAATGGCCACTTTCCAAAGTTCAGCTGTATGGAATCAATCCTACTGTCACTGAAAGGAATGGGGCTTTTGCTACTTATATCAATAGGAGACAGAACTGGTTTGCCTGTGGTTTCCTTCAACTGAAGACACACCTGACTAGGAGGGACGTTGGCAAGGGAAGTTACCATATTTCTCTCTGTGTGCATGTTGAACAGGCCCTGCTGAATTCCAAATGCTCTCATAACTTCCATTAATTTCACCTCTTCCCCTTAGCCATCTAGTCTTTCAAGGGACACCAACCAAACTGGGGAAGAAGAGAAATGCTGCAAACAAAACTGACATTTAAAGAAACAAAACAAAAGCCTAATTTGAGTTTCTTTCCCTTGTAGAAAGACATGTTAAATAATTCATGATTTTTCTGAACAACTGTTATTGGAGCAAACATCATTTGTCAAGAGTATGGTACTGTCCATAGTCTTCTGTAATTTGCAATCCTGAAGGCAAAGCTATTGGTTATTATTTATTTACAAATCTGAAATGTTTCCAGGATGCTAGATTTAGGGAGAGGGGGTGTGGGGAAGTACCAAGCCACAGCACAAGAAGTTCATCCATATGTGTTAAATTGGGTCATCTAAGCTATCCACTTGCTTTGGCTATTGCAAATATTTACATGTGACATTCAAAGATATTCATTGGCAAAAGATCAAGTTGCTTGATACAACAAGCTACATTCAAAGGTGAATTTATAAGTGAAACTAGCATCATGGTGAGGGTCCTCAGTGACTTAGGCCCAGATCCTCAGAGATATTTAAACACTTAAATCCCATTGAAATCCATAGGAGTTAATAGTTTTGAGCATCTGGACCTCAATGACTGTGTGCCCACAGCACAAAAAGACTACATCGTGCAGAATTGTTCCACAGTCTGTTCAACAACTGACCATGTCTAGTACTGGAGAGACTGAAGACTAGAATAATCATGCCAGCAGTAAGGTGTATTAGCAGATGCATGTAGGAAAGTTTGCAAAGGACATGCTTACATTGTATCTGGCTCAAGTCAGCATTATTGATCTCTGATTTACAGAGCATTAAAAGGCAACAGATTATGGCAAAAATATAATAAGCAACAGTCATAGTCTTCATTTCCAACTTTTAAAATATAATTTCATAAGTGTCCCTAAATGAATGAAGGCCCCATGAAGTCTCCTCAAAATGCATGGGGAGAAAAAAAACCCTTTTTTTATTCAAGTCATGAGGTCTGTAATTCGCCCACATTTGTGGGCCTACTTCAAACATGAACCAAAACTCACTGTGTGCTGATGGCTACTTTACCCTCTTTAAAAAATTGAAAAGAACTTTTCCATTGTTGTCTATAGGAAAAATTCAGTGCTCCCCACATCTCTAAAACTGAAAAGAAATAAGATGGCAGAAGATACCATTTCATATCTATGAACACACCTGCTGGGTCAGATCCTCAGCCCAAGTATTGTGCGACCCCTCCCCCTTGAAGACAATGTAGCTATGACTGTTGACACCAGCTGGGGACCTAATCCATTGATTGTGGACAGGAGGAACCCTGTCTATGTTTAAGATTGCAAGGATCTACCATTGTAAAGTTCTATCACAGGCCCTGCTGTGACTTTGACTTGGCTAAACTTTGTGTGGCTTCTAAATCGCTTTATTTGCTCTAGAAGCCAAAGGGGATGTTTACTGAAAATCTGAACACAGTCTGTCCCACAGTTTTCAAGCTACTAGTTATTACAAATTCCAGAGGGGTAGCCATCTTAGTCTAGTTCAGCAAAACAAAGGAGTCATCTTGTGGCCCTTTTAAAGACTAAACACACTTATTTATTGCTTGAGTGTTCGTGGGAGAGATCCTACTTCGTTAGACGCAAAGTGGGATCTCTTCCATGAAAGCTCATGAGATAAATAAATTTGTTAGTCTTTAAAAGCGCCACAGGACTCCTCAGTTATTACAAAGTTGCTTTCATTTGAAAATTCTGTTTGTTTGCTCGCTAATGTTTGTTTTATTACCTCCTCAAAGTCTGCACAAAGCTATGTTTCTTTGAAAATTCATGGCATGGTTCTGGGTGAATAAAATTTAATTCACCCAAGAGCTTTCGAGTTGCAGGTCATTTAAAATGGATATGGTGGTTGGCATTGGGCCTGACCCTGCTCTCATTGACATCATGGAGGTGTAAGTATTTTGCTATTGAGTTCAGCTGGAGCAGGACTGGAACTATAAGCAAGGTTTTGAGCTGCAGGCAGGAGACCCTGTCACAGCTCAAGGGGCGACGGCACAAAAGTGGTCTTAAACCAGTCACCCCCATGCATTTTGAATGGCCCTGGAATCATGATTCTTTTGACCCCAGGAATGGGTGATTATTATCCACAGTGCCTCTCATACTGACCACAGTGAAGATAGCTAGAAAGCAGCCATCTCTCTGCAGTCCCAAAGCTCAGGGCCATTCCTAGTGGAATGCGGGGCCCAGCGCAAAGCTGGGACCTAGGCAGCAGCCACCCACCTCCCAGTCAGTCTCAGTGCATAGGTGGGAGGCAGGCTGAGGCTGCTCACCCCCCAGCTGGTCCCAACATGAAGCCAGGACCCTGGCAGTAGCCACCGAGCTCCCGCTGGGTCTCAGCACACAGCCAGGAGGCAGGCTGCAGCGCCCATCTCCTGCCTGGTGCTTGCTCCCAGCCAGCAAAAGGCTCCCCGTGAGCCATGCAAAACATGGACATATCGTACACGTACATGATGCTGCAGGAAACATGATACCATTGTAATCATGTAGAATATGTTATGAACATTCATAAAGGAACCTTGCATGGCATAATTGGCATCAAATTGTACCACAGCAGTGCAAAAGTGAATAGAAAAATCATATAGATCATAGCCCAGGAGTGCACAGATGTGCACCCCATGACATCATTTTGGGGGACATAACACATAATTGCATTTTAAAAAATAATTTAAAAGAAAATCCACTTGCCAACTTTTGTGGTTTTACAACCCACACATTCCTCATTGCTGCTGTGAGAAAGACCTGTACTATCAGAAGTAAACACTGTCTGACTACATATGGGAAACAATATCAACGTTAGCAATACACCCAGTACTGTCCAGTGTGCACAAAATGAAGTGCTATTTCCTCCAATCACATTTGGTTATTGTAATTTGCAAATTAGCTAAACATTTTTAGACAACTGATTTTTTATATTCATCATGTTGCCTTAGACTACACAACACAATATGTGACATAAGGATTGGTGGTTACATTCAGAGGAAATCCTGTCTTACAGGGCATGTTACAAATCAGTAAGCCTCTAATCCTGCAGACACTTTTGCATGCAGCTTAATTTAAGCATACAAGCAGCTCCACCAAACTCAATGGGTGAAATCCCAGCCCCACTGAAGTAGTGGAAGTTTTCCTATTGATTTCAGAGGGGCTAAGATTTCATCCTGCAGAACTAACCTCTGAGTTTAAAGTTAAGCGTGTAAATAAATGTTTGCAGGGTTTACTTCTGAGGAAGTAAATAACATTGAGTTTGAAGAAATACCCATGAATCAGTTTAAATATGCAAATAAGTGCATAATAACTGGCTGCAGCAGAATAAGTGAACACTATTCTTCACCTTCTCCCTGGAGGAAAGCAATAGTCTTAACGGACCTTTAAATTTCATCTCCCATTTAGAATATTAGTTTAAAAGAAGAACCTTTTACACATTTGCAAATAAAGTCTATAGAGGAGGAGAGCTTTCCAGCTGTCTCTGATGAAAACATTCAAAATACATGTAACCCCACATATACTTGATGTTTCAATAACTATCGGGCTCCATCTCAGTGCCTATTGTCCTTGTCTTTTCCTCAGCCAAAGGTACAATCTCGGGTCAATAAATCTCCATGAAGTCAATATTTACTTATTCCACTTGTTTGATTAACAGGGATTAGAAGTGACTGAGGTATGTGTACCGCCAGATGGAATCAGAATGGCTCCGCCGCATTTCCAAAGCCCTATAGCGCTTCCGGCAAGAGACTTTTTTTTTAAGCTCAAATGGCAACGGTTCTGTGCATACTATGGTTGCGGAGTTCAGTGTAACTGGGATGCAGAACTCTTCTTACAGGTGATTTGTTACCTAACATGGCAGTTCTAAAGCAAATGCGAACTCATGATTTCATTAGTCTGTGGGTATTTTGTACTTATACGGCCTCCTTATTGTAATATATGAGCACCTCATAATCTTTTCCATCGTTATCCTCACAATATTCCCCTCCCCGTTTTAGAGATGGGCAACTGAGGCACAGAGACATTAAGGGTGTGTCTACACTTACAAATTAAGTCAACTTAAGGAGGCTTAAGTCGACTTAATTTACTCTGCATCTACACTGGACTTTCTTTAATTCGATTTACGCTGCTCCTTAAGTCGAATTAAGGAAAAGTTAGTTTGAATTAATAACACCTCATTTTAATTCGAACTAGCACTTAAGTTGACTTTATTAAGTCAATTTAAGCCAGTGGAAACACAGAGTAGTGCCTAGGTGGACCTCTTTAAGTCGACTTAAAAGGTTAAGTCAATTTAATAAGGTCGAAAGGGGCCACATCTACACTTGAAGAGTTAAGTCCACTTCTGTTAAGTTGACTTAATAAGGTCCACTTAAAGTCGACCTTATGAAGTCGACTTAACTTTTTAAGTGTAGACATAGCCTGAGTGACTTGCCCAAGGTCACACAAGAGGTCTGTGGTGACCAGAGTTGAACCTGAGTCCCCAGATAGCACCCTAATCATTAGGCTACACTTCCTCACTCAGCAAATTAAACCCCACAACAGCCCAGTGAGATAGGCAAGTATTCTTATCCCCCTTTTATAGATGAGAAAACTGAGGCACCGAGATGTTAAATCACAGTCCTAAAGTTATAGAGTAGAATATCCAGAACAGGCATCCTGAGCTCCAGTCACCTGCTTTAAGCACTACACCAGTTTCCAGACCTCTGCTCCTTCCAGCTTCATCTAGAACAATGTAGTCCAACCTGAAGCTAAGTGTCAGCACTCACCCCCAAAACAAGGACATTTTTTGCACTCTCTTTCCAGCCTTCAAGGGAGATAAATAAAATACAAACTGTTAAGAGGCCTATTACATGTTTAAATTTAACTGAGAATGATAAAATCCCTTTAGCGCAGTATTGGAACTAATTCCTATGTGTAGCAGAGAGAATGGGAAATTGGGGTAAGTAACAAAGTAGCAGTCTTCTGTAAACCTTTCTTGTTAGCAGGTGTTGAACTTTTAGAGAAATGCCAAGTCAGTGTTGCTGGGGGCTTGTTAACTCCATCTTGTATGTAAATGGGATGGAGGGGTTTTGTAGAGAGGGAAGACCCAGAGTGCGAGTAGAGCAGTTCTTAGGGAGGAACCCAAGGAGCTGCCAAGCCTGAGAAGACAACTTGGGAGATTTATGTTTCTTTTTGAGTTGGGGGTTTGGTTTTGAGGATATATAGGTGGTGTTTGGGAGCAAGATGGGAATGCCACCTGCTCAAAGGGAAATAGCCAAAATGCTGTTACCCCTATCCACGGAGTTTATAGCATTTGTTTCAAAGCCATGTAGGAAAAAGCTCTCATCTTTATTCATCATAAAAGCTGTCCAGAAAAGTCAAGGGATGGTTATATGAAGACAAGATCAGATTTAAAAAATGGGGTGGAAATCACTGAGCTGGCCCCAGAAGTGGACACTGTACTCACTGAAGGCAGCTTATGGCCAGGGTGAATGAATAAAAGCTTTGTGTCCCAGAGCTATTTCTATCAGAGACGGTTCTCATGGAGGCTTGGTAGTGATTTAAAGCTATCTTCCTTTAACTGCAGCCCTGGAAGAGGATGACACTGTAAATCCTGCCTGCTGGCCCTTGGGGCCAACTTCTCTATTGGTTAGGGTGGCAGGGTTGTGTAGTTTTCACCCCTGGCACCAGGGATCAAGCCCAAGCTCTTTGGGGAAGGAAAAGGGATAATGCAGACTCTATTCAGCAGGGGCAGACAACGGAAGAAATATTAATGAGGACAAAACGGAGCAGCAATCACTGGAGTGTGTCTGAGTAACAGCTATTCCACACAGCCAGCCACTGACAAATCATGTCATGAAAAGTGTCCAGCGACACCGCCCCACACTCAGGCTTTCTGTGAAACCTTCCTACTCTGAACACCCTAGAGGAACCATGATGCAAGGGCACCCTGTGCAAGGGTGAAAAATAAATAATTGTCCTACAGCAAAGTGGTAATAACTTGGTAACGAAGGGATAATGAGAAGCCACTGCGGTAATTGAGCCTAAATAGCAACTGCAATGAAATGAGTGGGAACTGTGCCTCATTACAAGTAACTGCATGTTCAGTGCTCTTGAAGCTTCTCTGAGAACATGCTCTAACAATGATGTATTGAAAGGGCTTCATATTCCTCCACAAGCCACTTAATCAGATAAACGGAGAAGGCCAGATGGATGGCCTGACCTTGGAGCTTGGCCTGGAATGTACTTTCAGCATGACTGAGTAAAATGACATTGTTGCCTTCCTCCAAAACAAAGCTGGGAAGAGGGGACATGTAAATCACAAGGTTTGGCAGTGACCTGTTTTGGATCCTGTGTGTTGAGAGCAAGCACCCTAATCAACTTACTGTAAAGACTATGACAGAAGCTACTGTAAAAACACATAACCGAAAGGCCAAATTCATCCTTTTCCTGGGATTTTGTTTTACTCACCAAGAAATAAGGCACACAGTTTAGCTCCAAGCTTCTCCTCTGCTTGGCTGCCCCACCCACACCCTAGATGCTCCCACCCCCAGGGAGACCCTCTGATGATCTCCCTTAAATCTGAGTGGGATTATGAGCCCCCAGCCTCAGTGAGTCATTAAAACCCATTTATTTCTTCTCAAGCAGCACTAACAGTTGGGCCAAGATTTACACAGGCCTTTGAAAATATTTCCAGGACCACCAGTGGAAATCTACAACCTGTGAGACTTGTATGTCTATGGCAACAGCTGCAGACACTTTGGGGAGGGAATGGCAAGTAGCTATAAACCTAATTATGAGCAGCTGAGCTAACTGGGTAGCGAGGGGACCTTCTGACATGGAAAATATAACGAGGAAAGGATTCCTCTTGTCTTTCCTCCTTTATGTTTGTTTGCAGAGAATGATCTGCCCCAATCTCTCTATAAAGAAGAACCTGAGTCACCCAGGGTTTTTCCTTCACTACACAGTTAACTGAGGCTCTTGCTTAGATGTTTCCTTTCAGACAGGCATTCGTGTTTGGTGGCGCTTTAAATCAGGACTAGCTATCAGGGCCAGGGGAAGGGGGAGGAACTGGTTTGAGCCCACGTGTTATTTTCACTCAGGCCAGTAACCCACCCATTTCTCAGCAAGGACTCTGTTTAACTCACTTAAGCGCTGTTCCAGGGAGTCACACCCCAAGAATGGGGGTTGATTAACAGCAGAAGAGACAGAAGTGGACAATTTCAGGCACTCTTCATCATCCAAATATGAACTGAAGGAACCAGTGATGAGTAAGCCAGATTAGACACACACAAAAAAAACAACCCAATCTTCCTCCACAAACTCAGCCTGAACCTTGGCTGAGAAGGTGAGGGTGGTTGTTTTTCCATTATCACTCATCTCTGCACTTTAGTCTCTCACCCAGGATCAGAGGTGGAATGCCAAAAATGCCAGGAGAAAAGCTGCTCTGCAGCCTGATTGGATGCAGAAAGTATTGGTGCTATTTGCACCAGGAAATGTTGTCTTGTGAGATCTCTTGCCCAGCTCCACAAGTTCAGAATTTGAGGGTGCTTTTCCCTGTGAAGGAGTCCCAAAAATGGACCAAGCCTGTGTTCCTTGTAATCATGGGGCAGGAGCCTATTTCCAGGCCTCAGTGGAAAGGGTTAGAAAATAAGAGTCAGAACACCCCTTGGAGATTTTCTTTTTTATTTGTGTATGTTAACTTTAAGCCCATGATATTGCAATGAAAATGTAATTGATGGCTTAATGGCCTGAATTTTAATTCAAGTAATATTTCCATTAGTCTAAAAGCCATCCCTTAAAAGTCTTACATTTATTTATTGGACAAATTCCTGCATAACTTTACTGGAAATACTCTGCTGAACAACAGAACGTCAGACTTTCAGAGCTCTTTTCTGGCATTTTCCCCCTGCATGTTACTGACACAATCATGTCTTTTCCACAGATTTCCTGTGGGACAGAACTGATCGGCCTGGACCAAATCCTCAGCTGTGGTACACCGGCATGGCTCAATGCTGATTTATGCCAGCTGAGGGCCTGGCCCTCTAATTAGCATAGCACAGCACAGATCTAATACTAGTTAATTTTAGGTTAGAGAGAAGGCAGGGGATTAAAAAGACCATATGAAGCAGCTGTAATACAGAAACAGGTAGCTGGAGAGGATTTCCATTAGAGCAAAGCCACTTCATCCAACTTAAGAACATGTTTTCAGGCAAAGGTGCAGCTCCTGGGGGTGAGACATGCAGGCGCAGTAGAGAGAGGCTGCGGATGAGCATACTGCACTCCTGCTCTGGGAATAGCTAACTTTTCTCTTGCAGCAAAACTTGCCAGGCAAACAAAATAAATCTGGGCCCCAGGCTGAGTCTCCTCATGCTCGCCACCTATGTGTTCACAGACCGCCCAGCATACTGGGAATGAAAAAAGTCTTTGTGGAGATAAACTGTAGGGCTTACTGAAGCAACAGGCTGAGACTGTGGATCATCACAGGAACAAGGGCCATCACAAACCTCCCCTAGTTTTCAAAACATCCAAACCAAGACACTCCTCTGCACACATTTCTCTCTGCAGGAAGAGGATGAAAGAACAAAGGGCAGGTGACAGATGTTAGTCACATCAATTAAAGAACTGCTGGAAGACACTCAGCTACTAGGGGAACAAACACGGTATAAGAACCTGTAGAAAATAGAATGGGTCCAAATGGCTCTTTTGGAAACACAGCCCCAGCACCTGACCATCACTGCAAAATCCAAGAACACGTCTTCAGCCCTGAGACTTCTCAAATTTAGAGTCAGGTGCTTGGGAGCAATTACCTCCACTGTGGTAGCACCCTATGGCATAAGGTCCTAGTATCACAGGGGTGCTTTGCCTCTAGTGCACTAAGTCTCTCCAGTTTAGTTCTGCTACTGTTTGCATCTTCCATGCCCCAACCTACCAGCCAGGATGCCTTTCAGTCTAGTGACAGTCCCTTTCCAGGGTAACCAAAAAAAAATCCAACCAAGCACTCAGTGTTTTAGTGCCCGTGTAGCAGGCCGTCAGTCTTGATTTGGACTCAACAGCTCTTGCCCCTTTACTACTGTGGCTTAGGCCCCGTCCACAGAGACAACACAGCTAATCCAGTAGCGCTGTGCCATTACAGCCTATCTGGTGGAGAGAGCACACAAACAAACCCCCCAGCTCTCATGCCGCAAACACGAGCTCTTATATCAGTATAATTCAGATCACACAGGGTGCAATATTCACATCCTGGAGCAACAGAAGTTTTGCTGGTATGTGCTGCAGTGAAAACACAGCCTTACACTGCCCTTCCTGTCAGTGACTGGGAGGGACCTGCTCTCCCCACTCGGCCCCTCATGAAAAGTAGGAACAATCCATTTCTCACAATCCCTCATGGGCTTCCCAGGCTCCTTCCTACCTTCACCTACTTGCCAACATCTGTCATGGCTCTGCACTCTCCATCTTGTCTCCAGGCAACTTTGCTCACTCTCTTTCGAGAGAGATTTCTCAGGGGTATCCCCAAGCCTCTCTTGCAGAAACTTCACCCCCACTGACTCAAGCCCAAGCTCCCTACTACAACACTCTTCCCTCAGGCTGGGCCTGCAGTCCCCACTTTAGCAGATCCAGCCAGCTTGTTTTTCCCCAGCTGGGTCTAATTGTCATTTGGCCTTTCCCCTCCAAGTGCTACAGCATTGGCTAATTGGGCCCACAGACTTCCTGTTACCCCTATATGTGCCAGTGAGAGGGCCTATGCCCCATCACAGGGCTGTTCCTCTATAAATGTAGAGAAGACATGATTGGGTGTGTCTGTTTCTAGCTGTAAGTCTTCTGGAGGAGGTGCTGCAGGGTGCATACTATTCTTTCCCCTCAGCAATAGTTATCTGGACTAAAAGCACATTTGACTTCTGGTGCATGGACAAACTAACAGCACCAATGCATCCTCCCAGCCACAGACAGAGCCAGATCCTCAGCTGTACTATGGCTACTTTGTAATGCTGGCTTACCCATCAATGGATGATGCCCTCTGTTTGGTCCCAATTGACTGTCCATGTAGACCTCTGTAATCCCTGGCTGCAGGAGGGGACTTGAAGTGACTTAGCACAAATCATAATAGCTCTGAGGGTGTTCTAAGGTATGTTGGGGGTGTGACCAGGGCCTCCTGGGATACTCTCCTGTACGTGCAAAAATCAGGGCAAGCTGCAAAACCGGGAGCCAAACACTGATGGGTGGTACGCAAACCAATTTCCCTATAATCACAAATGGACTTCTACCACTCCACACCAGGTACCAAGAAATCTGCTTGAAATAGAAACAGCTCTTTATTGCACTCTGGCTCCCACCTAGCCACACAGTCCCTTAAAGATATAGGTTCTCCTGACCCCAAAGGGCCAGCCACATCACACAGAACAATATAGGTATGGATCTTACCCAAAATACCACACTGATAGCCAATCCTTTAGTAACTACAACTAGAGGTTTAGTATAAAAAGAAAAGCAAAATATGAGAGATGTTAAAGGGTCAAAGTGAATCACATACATACAAATGATTTAAAGTTCATGTAAAGCAGTTTACAGGCTTGTTCATCTGGTAAACACCCAGCAGCTGGGTGAGCCTCAGTCCTTTGTCCAGTCCAGTTCCAGAGATAGATGTTGGCTGTAAGCTGGGGACTGGAGACAAGATGGAGTCGGCACTGCTGCCTTTTATCCCCTCTGGCCTTCTCCTTGCTGTGTGCAGTTCTTTCCAATCAAAATGGAGTTGAGTCACATGGTTAAATCCCAGTGGCTCAACAGGTTTCTCCCTGGGCCCATTGTACCTGGCAGCTTCCTTAATGGGCCATTAAAGGAGACAATGGCTGTAGTCAGCCTGTCTGGGGAGTTTCCCCAGAATCACACAGGTTAAAGTATAGATATAACAACCATACTCCTAACTTATAATACAAATACAATTCCTACACAAACTATATAATCATCCCCAGCAAATTACTACCTTTCTATTGATACCAAACATGGCATAGTTCCCATGGATTATAGCAATTATGAGATATTAATACAAAATAATATCATAAATGGTTCCCTAAATCCAGACAGCATCACAGGGGGCTGACCAGGACTGGCTTCATGATCTTGAATGATCATGATCCAATGATCTGACCTGGCTTACAGCCATCTTTGTCCTCTTCCAGAACAGCAATTAGGGGTACTTTGAGGCAGCCCAGGTTCACGGCCATAGCATTCCCCCCTCCTTACCATCTAAAATGTACAGTTAAGCTATGTGCACAGCCCCAGGTGTGTTTTAGCCAATGATATATTCAGATTTTGATTTAAGAGATGGGCAGTAAGGGCTCATGTTGTGCTGACCCTTCAAAGATGCAGCAGTGCGGGCCAGTGAAAATACAAGCAATTTATATTTTTCAAGAGCATTCAGCCCAAAAGTAGCAGCAGAAACTGGCTAGATTCTTGTAACCGGGTACAAACATTTGCTTTAACGATATGTGATTATGCTGAGCCTGCCACTGCGGACACCCACAACTGCATCCTTTGTAAGTCTATTTTACAGCAGTTACAAAGAATGCATCCTGAATCTTCACATGCTGAGCTGAAGAAAATCTGTTTCAATCCTCCTCTAAGAATTAGCATAAGCATTTCCAGCTGTTTTATGACCAGGAATCTGGAGATGAGAAGACAAGTGCATTGTCCTCTTTGGCGGCAACATTTTCCAGGATCTTCATTTCTCTAAAGTCGAACAACGGAGTCATGTAGTACCAGGTTTTCTTTCAAATGATATCAAAATCTAAGCTATGAATGGTAGAATTCAGCCCTTCATGTGTAGTTCAGCATCCATCCCTTCCTCTTATTTACCCTGACTTGCTCTTGCTCCCTGGCTCTCTGTGCAGCAAATTTTGTGGTGCATCCAGAATGAGATCAGGCTGCTGCTTCACTGGCCACCAAAGATGATCCTTGGATGGCCTGTATGAGATGCTCCCCATTGTCTGTTGACTCTTAACCCTCCCATCAAAAAACTAAGTAGGTCGCACCTTCAAATTCCCTCAGTTCCCTCCAGCCATTGGTTGCTACCCAAAGACACGTCACTGAGCCTTAGCAGAACCAAAATACCTGATGAGAGCATTGTTATATGAAATCCCTCATATTAACAGCCATTTAATTATGAAGACCTCTCTTTAACAAGAATTCACAACCTCACTCCTACCACTTTTTTCTCCTTTGGCACTCTTCCTCCTCCCCAACTATCTCATCTGCTGATTTTCAAGTCCTGGCCATGCCCATGGTTCAGCTAGCTGATGTCTAATTGACAGCAACTATTATCTAGTGCAGGGGTCCTCAAACTACGGCCCGCGGGCCGGATACGGCCCGCCAAGGACATTTACCCGGCCCCCGCCCCTGCTGCGGCCTGCCCCATGCGGCCGGGGCAGCGGGGTGGCTGCAGCCGGGGCAAGCTCCCGGTCTCCCACCCGCCGGCCGCCTCAACTTCCCGCCCCGGAGCCGACCCTGCCCAGCTCTGCCGACAGCCTCGGCCTCCCGTCATGGGGCCAGGATCGGTCTCCGTTGCCGGGATCTGCTCTTCCCTGCCGGGGCCACGTTCGGGTCCCTGCCAGTGTTCCTGCTGCGGCCGGGCTGGGGAGATTCAAATCTCCCACCCTGAGCATGCTCAGACAGAGTGTGCTCAGGGTGGGAGCGGCCTGGCCCAGAAGAGGCTCTGCCGGCCGTCCCCGCAGCTCCGAGCCTCCGGCCAGGTAAGGGGGCTGGGAAGGAGCTGGAGGGAGGCCTGGAGAGGGGTGGGGGGCACATGGGGGCAAGGAGACTGGTGGTGGCTGGGGAGGGGTGGAGGGAACATGGGGGCAAGGAGACTGGTGGGGGCTGGGGAGGGGTGGAAGGAACATGGGGAGGAGGAGACTGGTGGTGGCTGAGGAGGGGTGGGGGGCACATGGGGGCAAGGAGACTGGTGGTGGCTGGGAGGGGTGGAGGGCAGTGTTCCCTCAGCTGCGTGGGTGCGCGGCCATGCAGTGGCCGTTGCAACCCCCGCGCAGCACGGACAGACCCCCGTGCAGGCCGGCAGCCCCCACCGCCCCCTCCAGACCCCCGGGGCTGCGGTTTGCCGCGGAGATCCGAGCTGGACCCGGCCTCTGGGCTGGCCCTCCCTGCCCCCAGGGCGGAGCAGGCAGGCTCAGGGCCAGGGCATGTGCACCTGCCTGCCTGCCTGCCCCATGCGGCTGGGGCAGGCTCCCGGGCTTGCACCCGCCAGCCGCCTCGACTTCCCAGCCTGGGGTCGGCTCCGGTCTGCCGACAGCCTTGGTCTCCCGGCACGGTGCCACGATCGGTCGCAGGTGCCGGGGTCTGCTCTGCCCTGCCGAGGCCGTGTTCGGGTCCCCGCCGCCAGCGGCCTCAGCTTCTTTCTTTTTTTTTTTTCTCTTCTTTGCCCTCCTTTCTCTTCTTTGCCTTCCTTTCTCTTCTTTGCCCTCCTTCCTCCTTCCTTTCTCTTCTTTGCCTTCCTTTCTCTTCTTTGCCCTCCTTTCTCCTCCTTCCTTTCTCTTCTTTGCCTTCCTTTCTCTTCCTTGCCTTCCTTTCTCTCCCTTGCCTTCCTTTCTCCTCCTTCCTTTCTCTTCTTTGCCTTCCTTTCTCTTCTTGCCCTCCTTTCTCCTCCTTCCTTTCTCTTCTTTGCCTTCCTTTCCTTTTTTTCTTTTTCTCTTCTCTGTCTTCCTTCCTTCCTTCCTGCTCTTTCTTTCTTTGCTTCCTTCCTTTCTTTCTCTTACTTTTTTCTTTTTCTCCTCCTTCCTTCTCTTTTTTCTTTCTCTCCCTTCTTTTTTAAAAAGCTTTTTAAAAATTAATTTTAAATAAAAACCTTTCTAAAAATTAAATTTCAATTCAAAATTCATTCCAATTAAATTAATTAAACACAATTAATTATTTCTATTTACAATCACTTTATCGTCAATTAATGCCTGTGCAGTGCAGTGCAGTGTGCATAGGAATTTGTTTGTTTTTTTCAAACTATAGTACGGCCCCCCAACAGTCTGAGGGACTGTGAACTGGCCCCCTGTTTAAAAAGTTTGAGGACCCCTGATCTAGTGCATTGAACTCCTTCAGCCTAGGGTCAGATAACATATATGCTACTGGCTTGCTGTGTGATGTAGGGTGAGTCACTTAACCCCTTTGTGCCTAAGTTATCCTCATCTGCAGAAGGACAATAATGCTTATTTACCACTGTAAAGTGATTTTCAGTATATACCTGGTAAGTGGAGAGTGCTGTTATTAAAACTGTAAATCTCAGAACTGCAAAGCAGAACAATTGTGCAGAGGAAAAAAGGCTTGGTTTCAGAGCTCCACTCCCGGTGAACACACACATTGATGGGGGTGTGAGACTTCAGGTCAGTCATCCTGGGCCTGGAGTTCATATGTCTCCTCTAGCTAAGCTAAAGAGCAGCATCAAGACAACATCTGGAGGATCCCATTCATCTGTCTCACAGCTGGGAGTTACAGCAGATGCACTAATAGCAGCTGACAGGGAGAAAGTTAATGCGTGTGTGTTAACCTATGGGTGCATGTGGGAGGATCGTGACGAAGCAGGCAGGGTCAAACAGGTTACATTACCAAACTCTCTGTTCCAGAGATTATGAAACTAGCAATAAGTGCTTCTTCTATGATGGTAATGAAGCACCTTTACAGTTGTTAGAACACACTTATTTTTGCTGAAAGTCATTATAATACCATGTAATGCCCCCGTCTCTTCCAGCCCTACAATTATATGATTTTCCCTGAAAACGGTTTAAAAATAAAGCTCAAACTAGTTTTTTTTAACCAATTGCACCTCACCCCACTCCCTGCCATCCAAAAAAATAAACATAGCCAACATATGGCCAATGGGATTCCTTTATGGCTTGGCCGTGCACCACTTAAAATGTACTGCCTACTCTGGTCCAGGCAAGAGGCATCATGTTGTCTTTTCGTGACAGTGCCCACATTTTAGGACTCAGAAGACTGGTCATACGAGAAGAGGTGTGCCATGTTATCACAGTGTTACTTTAGAATTTCATTTCCTCAGAGTAAACAATAGACAACATCACTCGTCTTAACAACAGACACAAAGCTGGGCAGTAGATATGTCACGCTAAACAAGAAATGGTTGTAAACACCGAGTGCAGATTTATAATTTATGAAGGGGGACGTGGGAGCAGGACAAGTTCTAGAACTCTTTGCTTTAGGAAAAAGCATCAAAAGAATTACTTCCCCCAGGAGCCCTGACTCTTCTCACGTCTGAAATCCCATTCAGTGATTCCAGTTGCCCTGCAGAGTACTTATTCACTCTCATACAGGAGGTCAAACAGCTTCAGAAAACTTGAGCCATGTGGGCTTGTTAGAGAGAAAGAAATGTGACATAGAGCCAGACTTTGTGTGTGGAAAGTCTCTAATAGAAAGGGTTCCTATACATTTAAAGGATCCTCCTAATGTCTTTTTGGTGAGGGAGAATTTTATTTGATTTTTATTTTATAAACAAAAGCAAAAAGAAAGAGAGAGAGGTTTGTTTCATTTTCCAAAAGGGATGTTCCTGAGGCCATAATAGCAGTGTTCTGTTAAAACAGTTTACGGGAGGGTCTTGCCGTTTGTTAGTGGAACACCAAATGCAACTGCAAGTCCATTATTTTCTCTCAGTGCCTGAACACACACAGCATGAGCAAGTGAGGAAGATCAGGGTTAAGAGCAGGGGAACCTGCAAAGTCAGAGACAAATATTCCATGCTTAAAATCATCTCTGAAGTTGCCCTCGCCTACTGAGGCTTGAATTTGTTGGCTGACAGCGACCCACTGATTTTTCTCTTACTTGAAAATCGCTGTTTCTGGTTGGGATGTAATGGCTGAAAAACAGACAAGGGGGTGTCAAAACAATACTGTCCTGAACATGCAGATTGGTGGAAATGGTGAAGAGGTGCTTCCTTGGTCATGGCCTTGATGCAGGGAAATTATTAGCATGGGAAAGAACCTCCAGAATTTGGCCCCATTAAAAAGAGCCAATTTCCTCTGCTTTTTTCCCCCACCAGGGAAACAATTATTAAATTCTTCACTTGTTTTAAAAGCCACCCTTCCCCTGTCCTCCATTCTTCATATCTTCACCCTCCCACTCGGAGCTAATCTTTCCCTGCCTTCCACCACCCTTTCCTCTGTCCAACGCTGCTCCACAGACAGCACGTTTCCATTGCTGTGAGCCAGCAGAAGACGACAGAACAATTCTCATACTAAAGCACCTACGTTCAATCAGAGCTGGCCCAAGCGTTTTGGTGCCGTAGGTGAACTATGATTTTGGCGCCCCCCCCCCCCCCCCATGTCTTAAAATTAAAAATTTACGTTTTTTTTTTTTTTTTTTTTGGTTAAATAGAGAAAAAAATCACTTCCATCTAATTTGGTGCCCCAGACAACTATCTAGTTCACCTACATGGTTGAGCCAGCCCTACGTTCAGTCAGGGTGATCACTCTAGAACACGTGCAGTCAGGATTTTACACGTTTGGAAAAGAAGGTTCCCTGCACAAAGGAAAAATATAAGCTCCTGTAACAACAAGCCATTCCACTTCAAGATCACTAGGGCAGCGGAGAAGGAAGTAGTCCAGGAGATTGTCAGAGTTCATTGTGATATTCACTATGCTGAGTTCTCCAAACAAGGTAGATATAATAAGGACAGAAAGAAGGAAAGTAACTGGGCTGTTGTTGTGTAACAAAGAATGGCAAAACATCACTGGATTACTTGAAAAGTGCTTAACTTCCAGTAAACAAAGAAAAGGCTTTTGAGGAGTGAGAGAGATCAAAATAGCAGTTTAACCAACTTCCAGGAAGCACACGCCCACAGTTCAGAAACCATCGTCTGCTCAGTGGTTCTGCCTGCAGACTTAATTGAGCACAGGTGCAGATGGAGGACTGGGAAAGAAGGAAGCTTTTTTTTTTTTTTTTTAAACAGTGTTTGTTTATGCAGAGTGTAGTCTTACTCATATCACAGGAGCCCTTCTCCTGAAGCAAAGGAATGTTTTGCTTCAGGGCAAGTTAAAATGTGAGTTATCAATCTGAACTGGATCCAACAGTCCCAGCTCCGCCCTCCTTGCTCTTCAGGCCTCTGGCCCAAGAAACTACACCCCACACCACTCTTGTGTAGAACCTGTATGCTTCATTCAGAGTGTGTTGCCCATTACCATCTATTTACAAGAGTCTACTAACTGGAGTCTTAGGCTATGTCTACACTAGAAAAGTTAAGTCGACTTAAAGTTGACCTTATTAAATCGACTTAACAAAAGTCTACTTATTCTCTAGTGTAGACCTAGCCTCTTTTTAACCTTAAGTCAACTTAACGCTTTAAGTCGACTTTATAAGGTTGACTTAGGCACTAATCCCCGTCCACACTGGCTAAAGTTGACCTAATAGGGTCCACTTAAGCAGTAAGTCAATGTAAAACGAGGTGTTAGTAGGTCGACTTAAGCCCAGTGTGAACGCAGAGTAGTTTAAGTCGACTTAATTTGCAAGTGTAAACGCACTTTTATAGCCTTACCCAAAAGCAGCAGGACGCTCAACCTTCATGTGCTAAAGCTTCTCCTTCTCCTCCCCCAGCTTTCTCTTCCTGGGAGTTTTTACTGACCTCCCAGTCCCCACAGATGGTCCTCATTAGCGAGCCTGCACAGCTGGCTCCCTTTTCACCCTAGTTAGCCCAACCTGGCTGCTGCTCCTTGTTACACTGGACCACTGATCCAGTTTGGCAAGTCAGCAATGCTGCTTGCTTATATATAAAAATGGGTGGAGACAGAGAAAATGACCCAGGAATCAAAAAAAAAAAAAAAAAGGAGGGAGAGCCTCAGCTAAAGATGGACTAGAACATGGATCTCAAACTCAAATCACCACGAGGGCCACATGAGGACTAGGATATTGGCTCAAAGGCTGTGTCACTGAAACCTTTTCATACAACGATACAAAAGCATAGTAAAAAATGAAGAGTAACATAATATAGTATGCTATTAAAATCAAGATGGCAGTATCATCAGAAAGACAAAGCAAATAAACACACTAAGTGTTACATTATAAATTATAATTATTTTACAAATTCCAGGTGTCATTGTGGGCCATGTGTTTGAGACTCCTGGACTAGAGAGATGCACTTCAGGTCATTTCCCCTTATTGGCTTAAAACTATTAAACAGTCAGGAAAATCTAACCCAAAGAGGTCTCAAGGAAAATCAAGGTTAAGAAGAGCTTTGAGCAGAAATTCCTCTTTGGAGAAAGTGAGGAGGAATGCAGCAAGGTCCCTGAGATTTTTTTAGTCTAATTGCAAGAGTATTCTATTCAGCTCCCTGACACCCAACCCCGTATGGTGACTTGCCTGCCTGGTGCGAAGGTTGCGGACCTCTCGAGGCATCTAGACAGACTTATGTGTAGTGCTGGGGAGGAGCCGGTGGTCGTGGTACATGTAGGTACCAATGACATAGGGAAGGGTAGGAGAGATGTCCTGGAAGCAAAATTTAGGCTACTAGGAAAGAGATTGAGATCCAGGACCTCTATGGTGGCATTCTCAGAAATGCTCCCAGTTCCACGCGCAGGGCCAGGTAGGCAGGCAGAGATTCAGAGTCTCAATGCGTGGATGAGACGATGGTGTAGAGAGGAGGGGTTTACGTTCATTAGGAACTGGGGAAACTTTTGGGATGGGGGGAGCCTATACAGGAGGGATGGGCTCCACCTAAACCAAAAGGGAACCAGACTGCTGGCGCTAAACATTAAAAAGGTTGTAGAACAGTTTTTAAACTAGAGGATGGGGGAAAGCCGACTGCTGCAGAGGAGCAGCTGGATCGGACACAGACTTCTCTTAAGGGAGAGTCTGATGAGAGGGAATCTCCAGGTTATAGTTATAGTTATAGTCAGGAACAGAGGACAGAAAAGGATGGTGAGGGGGCCGGATCCGATGATAAACAGCCACATGACCAAGAATCTGGCACATTAAAAAAGGGCAGACAAATAAACAGGGACAAGTTTTTAAAGTGCTTATACACAAATGCTAGAAGTCTACATAATAAAATGGGTGAACTAGAGTGCCTAGTGGTAAAGGAGAATATTGATATAATAGGCATCACAGAAACCTGGTGGACAGAGAGCAATCAGTGGGACACAATCATTCCGGGGTACAAAATATATCGGAAGGACAGAACAGGTCGTACGGGAGGAGTGGCACTATACGTGAAAGAAAATGTAGATTCAAATGAAGTAAAAATCATAAGCGAATCCACTTGTTCCATAGAATCGCTATGGATAGAAATCTCATGCTTCCATGACAATATAACATTAGGGATCTACTATCGGCCACCTGACCAGGACAGTAAGAGCGATGATGAAATGCTAAGGGAAATTAGGGAGGTTATCAAATTTAAAAACCCAATAATGGTGGGGGATTTCAACTATCCCCATATTGACTGGGAACATTTCACTTCAGGACATATTGCAGAGATAAAATTTCTCGATACTTTGAATGACTGCTTCATGGAGCAGCTGGTATGGGAACCCACAAGGGGAGAGGCAACTCTAGATTTAATCCTGAGTGGAGCGCAGGAGCTGGTCCGAGAGGTAACTGTAGCAGGACCGCTTGGAACTAGTGACCATAATACAATAGCATTCACCATCCCTGTGGGGGAAAGAACACCTCAACAGCCCAACACTGTGGCATTTAATTTCAAAAGGGGGAACTATACAAAAATGAGGGGGATAGTTAAACAAAAGCTAAAAGGTAGAGTGACTAAAGTGAAATCTCTGAAAACTGCATGGGCGCTTTTTAAAGACACCATAATAGAGGCCCAACTTCACTGTATACCCCAAATTAAGAAACACTGTAAAAAAACCAAAAAAGAGCCACCATGGCTCACCAACCATGTAAAAGAAGCACTGAGAGGTAAAAAGACTTCCTTTAAAAAGTGGAAGTCAAATCCTAGTGAGGCAAACAGAAAGGTGCACAAACAGTGCCAGCTTAAGTGCAAGAGTGTAATAAGAAGAGCCAAAGAGGAGTTTGAAGAACGGCTAGCCAAAAACTCCAAAGGTAATAACAAATTGTTTTTTAAGTATATCAGAAGCAGGAAGCCTGCCAAACAACCAGTCGGGCCCCTTGATGATGAGAATACAAAAGGAGCGCTTAAAGATGATAGAGTCATTGCAGAGAAACTAAATGGATTCTTTGCTTCGGTTTTTACGGCTGAAGATGTTAGTGAGATTCCCAAACCTGAGCCGGCTTTTGTAGGTGACAAATCTGAGGAACTGTCACAGATTGAAGTGTCACTAGAGGAAGTTTTGGAATTAATTGATAAACTCAACATTAACAAGTCACCGGGACCAGATGGCATTCACCCAAGAGTTCTGAAAGAACTCAAATGTGAAGTCGCGGAACTGTTAACTAAGATTTGTAACCTGTCCCTTAAAATGGCTTCGGTACCCAAAGACTGGAAGTTGGCTAATGTAACGCCAATATTTAAAAAGGGCCCTAGAGGGGATCCCAGCAATTACAGACCGGTAAGTCTAACGTCGGTACCGGGCAAATTAGTTGAAACAATAGTTAAGAATAAAATTGTCAGTCACATAGAAAAACATAAACTGTTGAGCAATAGCCAACATGGTTTCTGTAAGGGGAAATCGTGTCTTACTAATCTATTAGAGTTCTTTGAAGGGGTTAACAAACATGTGGACAGGGGGGATCCAGTGGACATTGTGTACTTAGATTTCCAGAAAGCATTTGACAAGGTCCCTCACCAAAGGCTGTTATGTAAGTTAAGTTGTCATGGGATAAAAGGGAAGGTCCTTTCATGGATTGAGAACTGGTTAAAAGACAGGGAACAAAGGGTAGGAGTAAATGGTAAATTCTCAGATTGGAAAAGGGTAGCTAGTGGTGTTCCCCAAGGGTCGGTCCTAGGACCAGTCCTATTCAATTTATTCATAAATGATCTGGAGAAAGGGGTAAATAGTGAGGTAGCTAAGTTTGCAGACGATACTAAACTACTCAAGATAGTCAAGACCAAAGCAGATTGTGAAGAACTTCAAAAAGATCTCACAACACTAAGTGATTGGGCATCCAAATGGCAAATGAAATTTAATGTGGATAAGTGTAAAGTAATGCACATTGGAAAAAATAACCCCAACTATACCTATAATATGATGGGGGCTAATTTGGCTACAACGAGTCAAGAAAAAGATCTTGGAGTCATTGTGGATAGTTCTCTGAAGATGTCCGTACAGTGTGCGGAGGCAGTCAAAAAAGCAAACAGGATGTTAGGGATCATTAAAAAGGGGATAGAAAATAAGACTGCAAATGTATTATTGCCCTTATATAAATCCATGGTACGCCCACATCTCGAATACTGTGTACAGATGTGGTCTCCTCATCTCAGAAAAGATATTCTAGCACTAGAAAAGGTTCAGAAAAGGGCAACTAAAATGATTAGGGGTTTGGAGAGTGCCTCGTATGAGGAACGATTGAAAAGGCTGGGCCTCTTCAGCTTGGAAAAGAGGAGACTGAGGGGGGACATGATAGAAGTATATAAAATTATGACGGATGTGGAAAAAGTGGACAAGGAAAAGTTGTTTAAATACTCCCATAATACAAGAACCAGGGGTCACCAAATGAAACTGATAGGTAGCAGGTTCAAAACAAATAAAAGGAAGTTCTTCTTCACACAACGCACAGTCAACTTGTGGAACTCCTTACCTGAGGAGGTTGTGAAGGCTGGGACTATAACAATATTTAAAAGGGAACTGGATAAGTTCATGGTGGCTAAGTCCATAAATGGCTATTAGCCAGAAAGGGGTTAAGAATGGTGTCCCTAACCTCTGTTTATCAGAGGATGGAGACGGATGGCAGGAGAGTGATCACTTGATCATTGCCTGTTAGGTTCACTCCCTCTGGGGCACCTGGGCACTGGCCACTGTCGGTAGACAGATACTGGGCTAGATGGACCTCTGGTCTGACCCAGTACGGCCTTTCTTATGTTCTTATGTGTCCAGTGCCTTTACAGTCTTCCTCTCCCCTGACATTGTTCATTTCACAGGAAATTTGAGGGGTAGCCACTTGTAAAAGTCGGTGAAAAACAGCAAAAGAAAAATGGCAGAGGAACAGGAGGCACAACTGTTAGCTAGTGACAGCAACAGATGTCTTTATCAGCTTATAACAGAAGATCTGCATGAAGTTTTCACACCACTGGGACTAGCAGCAGGAGGAAAATTAAATAATTGTGCTATGATGAGCTTGCTTGCTGATCAGCTAGCAGGTGAATGCACTGCCGAGCTCGAAATAATCTGCAGCAAATGTAAATGACCAACAGTAGCCACAGCTGCTAGAACAGCCCCCGATAGGAGGGGCAACAAGGCCTCTATTCCAGAGGGATGAAGAAGTTGGAAATACAGCAGCAGTTCCTTCTTGAAAAATGGTAAGTAACATGAAATAAATGACACCAAGGTATCAGAAGCTGTAGCTTTCTCTCCCAGGAGTGCTTTCAGCATCAGATGCATCAATCCAGTGGTCGGCATGCAGTGCACAGTCTCTCACTACAAGTTTCTGCTGGGAGCTCCAGACGCATCTGTAGTCAGCTACTGCTATACCTAGAATGTCCCGTTGACACACTCTGCCCATCAGCGTGTGCCTGGAATAAGGCAAAACAGCAAAAACCTAACCACTACAGAAGGCCTAGAGTTACCAGGAGCAAAGGACATCTGGAGAGAAAGTGCTGAAGCCTCATGGTAAAGAACCATTGCGCTTCTGTCGTGTTTTATGTGTAGACAGTCACAGAGTGCTCAGAATGTCAAACCAGAGAGTAACTCTGGACGCTGGAGGAGAAAATGCTAAAGTTGATGGTTCTGCTGTCTACAGGCCTAGCAGACTCCTGGAGGGTGCTTCACTTGTCGTGTTTCATCACAATAAATGGCAGTCCTCCTGCTTCGGTATGTAATATGAATCCTCCATGAACGTATTGCTCATGAGAGGTCAAGCTTCTCTGCCAGCAGCTTCTTCTCTGGAACATGAACAGCGATCAGAGCCCACTCTCCTCTGACCTCAAACCAGCAGGAGACTGCACAAAAATCATGTCTGAATCCTTTGGGACCTGATCATAAATGGAGAACCTCAAAAATCATCCCTTCACTGAACAGTTGCTCTAGGGCAGGGGTGCACAACCTTTTTTGGCCAAGGGCCAAATTGCATTTTCTAAGGCCACTTGAGGGCCACAAATGCAACGTGTGGCAGGAGGTGGGGGGATAACATCACGTGATTCCCCCGCTCGCGCCGCTCCCAGAGGGCCGCACAGAACATGCTCGCGGACCACAGGTGTCCCAAGGGCCACAGGTTGTGCACCTCTGCTCTAGGGGTTCAATGATCTATACACACCAAACTAGGACTCAACCCTTTTTATAACAGGAAAATGTTCTCCCTGTACGCAGCACTTGCCCCCATTCCATCTCATCTTTTGCTGCTCTGTTATCACAAAGAGCCATGACATGATTAAACTCAGACTAGCTCAGTAGTTTGCGCACCTGTCTTTTCTGCCTGCCCTTAATGCAGTGCACAGCAATATACCTTCCAAGGGGCTGTCTACTTAAGGGTTCATCCTGCCCTTGGTGCAGCTGGCTAACTTTTGCCAATGCTAATGGCAGTTCCAACATGCATTGCCACTCAGAAGAGAATGTGTCCCTTGGGGGGGGGGGGGGGGGGTGGAAAGAGCTGATCTTTTGCTCTCTGCCTCTGATTTAAATTGAGCCTATAAGAGTTACAGGGGCTTTCTGGAATGAAATCAGTCAGTTTGCTGGTTAGCACAGTGCAGACCATGGCCCAGAACCTCAAAGGTAGTTGGAGATCTAGGCCCAGATCCACAAAGGTACTGAGGAGTTGTGAGGTTGAATGTGGCAATGCCTAACTTTTAGGCACCTAGAAAAATCACAGGAACAGATTGTGATCCACAAAGCCTGAGTGCAGCACCTAAGTTTCCTGTACAATGAATGGAGAGAGACAGGCATCCAAGAATGTGACTTTCAAAACCCAGCACACTAGATAGGGAGCCACTTAAGCTAGTCAGTGGGAGATGCTGATGAGAGGAGAGTGTCCCAAAACCTAGGCTGTCTCACAGAGAAAGGCCTACAAGGCGTCCCCCTGCAGTCCAGACTTACTCTGCTAGCTATCCGCCAACGGGAATCCATCTCTTGGAGCCAGGCGGGTTAAGCACCTAAGGCGTTCCTTGCGGGAATGAGGTAGGCACCTGCCTTTCTCCAGGTGCAAAGCTATAAGATTCAAAACCTAACATTTAGCCCAGCAGATGGAGCCCTCATCAGGGATGTGGGCAACCCAAATTCATTTGCCGCTTCTTTCCAACTGATAGAAAGGATCTGAGTTCCCCCCTCCCAGGTGAGTGCCCTCACCACAGAGCTATGGGGCCTTCTGATGTGGGCCTCCCTCAGTTTCTCTTCTTGAAGAGGTCCCACGGTGGATAAATAATCAGAGTCAGCGTTGTGCACACTTAGGGACAGACACTTAGGCTCCAAAGGAATTCTTACTCTAAAAATATAGGCACTGAATAAGTTGAGACTCTTGCAGCACTCAGTAGTAGTTTTGTGGATCACAGCAGAGCCTAAACCTAGTGCTTGGCACCTAAACTGAGACTTAGGCACCTAACTACCTTTTGGGATATGGGCCTGTGATCTGACTTGTCAGTCCCTGCAATGGGTAGCAAATCATTAGAACACCAGTGCCCAAAACTACGCTTCTATATCTATCTTTATACCCAAAATATCAATGGCCTGATTTTCAGAGATGCTGAAACCACCAATCCCATTCATTGCCATGGAGGCTGCTGGTACACAGAACCTTTGAAAATCAGGCCACTTTCATATATATGCCCAAAGATGGATTTCAGAGCCTAGATTTAGACCCTCAGATTTGAAGAGTTTAGCTGTGATTCCTCCCATGCACACTCTTTTCCTCCTGGTGCTGAGAGAACCATGGTAAGAAGGTCTCATACGGCTCACTCACCTGGCTCTGATCATGTGTGGAAAACCCTTACCAGCTCCAGGTTCCCATTTCCTCCTCCAGCTGAGAGCACCATAGACAGGCAGACTTCCCACCACCTGAAAAAACATTCATTAAAGAATTCTGATGTTAGTAAGGAGGAACCCCCAGGATATAGCTCTGTCCTTAACAGAGAGCACACAGTATTCCATATCCTACATCAGCTCCCCTGACATGAAATCTAATATGGAGGCGGCAGCTGACATGGGCTAGTCTCTTTGTGGTGAGATGGCCACAGAGATATCTGCTGGCAGCCAGGAGATGCATCAGCCTGGATTTGCAGCACTGCCAACTCTAACTTGTGTAGTCACATAGTAGTTGGTGTATTTCCAAAGCTCCAGATCTTGGAGTCCTGTGATTCAGTAGAAATATCAACATAAGTTTCTAGTCCTCATGGGTGAGGAGAAAGACTTGACCATGTGACCTGCGTGCACCCTAAAGGCCCATAAACCAGCTGGCCAACCAAAAGAACCCCAAATTCTTTGTTTTTAAAAACCTCAATTTTAAGTCAATCTCGTGACTTTCAGGGGCCTGACTCCTGATTTTTGAACACTTGGGGTTGGCAATACTCGATCTAGCATACACGTCAGTATCTTTCCACCCCTGAAAATGTAAACACCACTCATTAAAGGGTTTGCCAAATGCTATTCTTGATAAACCAGCAACTCAGCTGGAGAAGAGAGATGCTATATATCGTATGCATTGTAGGCTGTCTATACTACAAGTTAGGAATCTGAATCCCTTGCACCTCAAGCTAGTACAAGTATGAATAGCAGTGTGGCCATGGTAGTGCTGGTAGAGATACAGCTGAGCTATGCGAGTCCAAGCCTGCCTGAAACTGCTGGATAAGTACTTGGCACAGCTCAGCCATGCCTCCGGTGCCAATATCTATGCTGCCTACCACGGCTGTGCTATTTACTCTCATGCAAACAAGCAGGGAAATCGCAGTCCTAGCTCATAGTGTAGACATAGCTATAGTGACAGTATATGATGCTATTTCACAGAGGGGCTAACCTGAATAACTTCCTTGGCCTGTTTCCATCCCTCTTTTTCTGAGTTCTGTGATCTCTGTCAAAGTTTCTGAATAAAAGAAGAGTAAACGTTCCACTACCCAGCAGATCCCTGCATTGAGCACAGCTGGTTGTACACCAAATTTATTTCTGAGTAATTCACCTTCATCTCTTTATTCGACTCTCCAATGTCCCTTCACACAACTCAGGTGAACTCCTCTATGGAACTACAAAGCTCACCAAAGGGATAGCTAACATTAGAAAGAACCCTGTGAAAATATCCTGCTTACTGCACCTCAACGTCCCAAAAGCACATGAAACATTTAAATTAACAAACCCGTAAAAGAAAAAAAGTATAAGGCGGTGAACTTTAGAGAAAACAATAATGGCAAGACTGCATACAAAATGAAACCTTTTTTCCCCTCCCTTAAAAGCAAACACTTAATAAAAAGAATAATGCATATACTAAAAGAGTTTCAATTAAGTTCCCTACCAAAGGGAATGTAAACCACAGAGCTGGATGGCTGGTAATTATTCAGATATAAAAAGTTTAGAATGGAAAAACTATGAAAATAAATATGGTTTTTAACAGCGCTGTGTGTATTCTCTTCTTCAGGGATTTCTCCCTGCTGCAATAATCTAGGATAGAATCATAGAAACTGGAAGAGACTATGAGAGGTCATCAAGTCCAGTCCTCTGCACTCATGGCAGGACCAAGTACCATCTTAAATAATCCTTGACATGTTTGTCTAACCTGCTTTTAAAAACTTCCAATGATGGAGATTCCGCAACCTATTTCAGTGGTTAATCACCATAAGAGTTAGGATTTTTCCCCTAATATCCAATCTAAACCTCCCTTACTATAATTTTAAATTCATTGCTTCTTTGTCCTATCGTCAGCAGTTAAGGAGAATAATTTTTCTCCCTCCTCGTAACAACCTTTTAGGTACTTGAAAACTGTTATGTCTCCTTTCAGTCAGAGGCCTAATCAGTGCAGAGTAGAGCGGAAGAATTATTTCTCATGTCTTACTTACAATACTCCTGTTAATACACCCCAGAATGGTGTTTGCTTTTTTTGCAACAGCGTTACACTGACTCATATTTAGCTTGTGGTCCACTATTACACCCAGATCCCTTTCTTCAGTACTCCTTCCTAGGCAGTCATTGCCCATTTTATATGTGTGCAATGGGTTGTTCAACCCTAAGTGGAGTACTTGCCATTTATCTTTATTGAATTTCATTTTATTTACCTCAGACCATTACACCATTTTGAATTGTGATCTTTTCCTCCAAAGCACTTGCAACCCCTCTAAGCATGGTATCATCTGCAAACTTTATAAGTGTACTGTCTGTGCCATCATCTAAGTCATTGATTAAAATATTGAACAGAACCAGACCCAGAACCAATCCCTGTGGTATGCCCTTTGTTATGCTCTTCCAGCATGACTGTGAGCCATTTAACTACTCTCTAGGAATGGTTATCCAACCAGTTTAGCACCCATCTTATAGTAGCTCCATCTAGATTATACCTCCCCAGTTTGTTAAAGAACAGGTGATGCAAGACGATATCAGAAGCCTTACTGAAGTCTAGATATACCACATCTACCATTCCCCTCTATCCACAAGGCTTGTTACCACATCATAGGTTGGTTTGACATGATTTGCTCTTGACAAATCCATGCTGACTATCACTTAATACTTTATTCTCTTCTAGATGTTTGCCAATTGATTCCTTAATTATTTGCTCCATTATTTTTCCTGGTACAGAAGTTAAGATGATTTATCTATAATTCCCTGGATATATCATGTTATGATATGACATCTAGTAATATCTGTCATCTACATCTACCACATAAGCCACTGTTCTAGGAAGTTCCAGACATGGTATAATGGCATGGTTTGACAATATCTTTTAAGTTTGATAATTTTGTAGCCTAGATTAGTATATTACACAATGTGAAGTTCCACACATGGTTGACAACTCTGTGCCCTTGAACACAAACAGTTGGATCACTGTGTTGGACATTAGATGCAATAAACCCCTTCTTCTCTTCAGGGGGCATAGTTAGCCTCTGCTTTCTGGCTGGGCCCCTTACTCTTCAGAGTGGGCCCAGCCCGGCCAGGCCTGTTTCCAGTCACATGACCGGAAGTTTCCTAGCAACTGGAGCACCAGGAGGCAGCGGCGGTAGGAGACGTAGCAATGGTGCTCACAGCCACCCGCTCCCACAGCAACAAACTTGTGTTGCTGCCAGGAGTTGTGATGCATGAGTGGGCTTGCTGGCCAACTGGTTGGGCACTGCCCACCCGGGCCCACCCATAGCTACATCCCTGGTTCTCCCTCTGTAACCAAAGAATAGCTCTGTTCAGATGCATTTGATTTTTACCTTGACTAGTAACAAAGATGTCTAGACCAGCAATCTCAAGTTCAGACATACCTAACCACCATCACTAATGAAAATTAAGTCGACTTTATTAAACCTGCTTTTTATTCGACCTAAGGCTTAATTTGACTTTCTAAAGTTGAATTAAGCCAGTGTAGACATGGGGTAGCCCTAAGTCGACTTAGGGCTACCCCAGGACTACACCACTGCCCTCCCTGCTGGGGGGGCACAGAGGGAGCCTGGCATGCCCCCCAAAGGGCAGGGCAGAGCCCTGAGTGTGATGCTGTCTGGATTTAGGGAAGCATTTATGATATTATTTTCAATGGATATCTCATAAATGCTCTATAATCCATAGGAACTATGTCATGTTTGGTATCAATAGAAAGGTAGTAATTTGCTGGAAATGATCATATAGTTTATGTCTAGGAATTCTATTTGGATTAGAAGTTAGAATACCCAATTCCTATCTGTACTTTAACTTATGTTATTTTATTGAAATACCAGAGAGAGGTGGGTGGGTGTGTCAAACCATTGTGTCCTTAATGTTTAGGAATGTACCAGGGA
>ML685820.1:2022252-2080142 GCA_007922175.1 Pelusios castaneus
GGTGTGTCAAACCATTGTGTCCTTAATGTTTAGGAATGTACCAGGGACTAAACTGATGAGCCATTAAGGACATAAGGAATACACCCATTGTGTCCTTAATGGCTCATCAGTTTAGTCCCTAGGACCATTATCCCTGGTACATTCCTAAACATTAAGGACACAATGGTTTGACACACCCACCCACCTCTCTCAAATATTTCAATAAAATAACATAAGTTAAAGTACAGATAGAATACCCAATTCCTAACTTCTAATCCAAATAGAATTCCTAGACAAACTATATGATCATTCCCAACAAATTACTACCTTTCTATTGATACCAAACATGACATAGTTCCTATGGATTATAGCATTTATGAGATATCCATTGAAAATAATATCATAAATGCTTCCCTAAATCCAGACAGCGTCACACACAGGGCTCTGCCCTGCCAGGGTCCCTGTCCCCCTTTGCCCCATTGCACACAGGGGGTGCCCCCCCCCGCCACCGTGGACCTGCCCAAGGTGCCTCTAGCCCCACAAAGTCGACCTAGAGCATCCAGTGTGGACGCTCTAGGTCGACTTTGTAAGTTCCCCTTTAAGTCGACTTTAATTTTAAGTGTAGTCACACTAAGTCGACTTAAGTAAGTAGACTTAAAGTCGACTTAAAAGTGCAAGTGTAGACATAGCCTAGGAGCCAAATGCAAAAATCAATTATTTGTATGAAGTTTGGCTAAGAAGCCCCTACTGCTGCCCCATCCTCCAACTTCAGATTCCGCTACGTTTACTTGGAATCTCCCGCCCTGCCCCCTCCCACACTTTTTCCCTTTTCTCTCCCTGGTAGGAGAGCAGTGAAGAGAACTACCATTAGGAGTCAGAGGTCAGACCCATACTATGAAGAGTTGGTCAGCCTTAGAATCACTGGGCCTAGCTCCACGCTGCGTTGAGTCCAGTTACACCAGCATAGAAGTGGAGTAACAGGGCAGTGAATCATATCCTCACCATCCAGGTGGATGTTTCATAGCACCAAAGAAATGGGCCATCTCCTTTAAAAGGTGCCCAACTGAGCAAAGCAGCAGCATGTTGATTTCAAAGTAGCTCCCTCATCTAATTCCCTCAATGGAACCTAAAAGCAGAAAGCGAAACCAGGATTACCTCAGGATATTGGCTGATGGGTATAAAATCTTCCGACAAGCCGTTTGCTTGGCCCTGATTGGAACCTATCTTTAATTAAAACACCACAGCAGAATCCTGAACCAATTTCATTCCAGCTCCGCTAAGTGCTTTGTACAAAACATTAACTCTAAAATCTCATTACACATTAGCAACCCCTGTGACAAACATAAATGATAATTTAGCTCTAATGCATTCTACAGCAAGCCATTTTTAAAGAGAGGCACATGGATAATAGGAGCTTGCTACGAGAAGTGTAAGAGTTGGATTTATCTGTCTCTTTATTTTTTAAACAAATGGCTGTTGCTGGTGCAGTCATGGGCTGCGCAAACCAGTGCAGTTTGTAGATCTGACAGCACACAGCAGCTGTTTAGCTGGAACCTGACACCTCTGACTGTCAGGCTGGGTTTTGAAATCCCACCAGGAGTGATGCTCTCTTGGGTCTTTTGAAAATTCAGGTAAGAGAAGCAGGACTGGGAAGGTGGGGATGTTTGTTCATTCTACAGGGCAGCAGAAAGGAAAAAATGCCTCGAGATTCCTGGTTATCTGAGCTTGTGCAACACACACACCAAGTTCAGTTAGTTTCATCAACAAGACTTGTGAGTTGAAAAAAGAGTTAGACAGTGTCATGGTCCCAGACACTAGCAGGAATTTGCACTGCAACACTACTGGCCATTACACAGCTCAGCCAGAGTCAGAGAGGACAGTGAATTCAATTATATTTATATTAAGCAAAACAAGAGATTTTTGTAAGTGCTTTGGAGATGGGGCTGGAGGAAGGTGTGACAGCAGCTGTAACATTATTGTGCTCTGGTTATTGTTAGAAAGACTTGTTAAATAGCCCATCTTCGATTAATATCAGCGCTTTCAATCTCCCCACAGTCAGAAATGACCTTTGTAAACTACATGAGCGGTGTGAATTGTAATTAGAACCAGATTGATTTTTCTGTGTACCAACAGGCATATATGCATGTAACTTTGTGCAACAAAAATGTCTGTTCATTATGTAATTATTTAGTTCCATATTACATGTGTATTTTAGAAACAGACCAAAACCATCCATGGATCTGCTCTTCGCCCAGTTTTGCAGCAATTTTGAAATCCAGATCTGGATCCAATTTTGGTGACTCAAGTCCTCTCTGCAATCATGACAGGTAGATACAAGTCACACCAAGCAGGCCTGACCCACTTATTAGATCTAAGTAGAGCTGGTTGGCTCATTTTTTCATGGAAATGCCCTGTTTCATCAGAGTCAAAAGATCCTGTAAAAACACATTCATTTCAACAATATTTTCAGTGGAAGGTTTCTGAGGTCCAAGATGGACTCACTGGTCTCTTCCACAGAGAGCGAGAAAAAATGTCATTCCTGTGGGAATCAGTGGAGGTTTTACCACTGACTACAAAGGGGGCAGAGTTAGGCCAAATCCCGAGTATTTCGAAACTTCCACTCTAATTGTATTACGGTGATGACAAGAACAAGGATGTCACTTTACTATGGTGTATTGGGCGTGGCAAATACTCCATTTCTTCAGTTACAATTTTTTTGGATCTTTTTCTACAGGGTTTTCCATAACACAGGCTTTGCTTGAGACACACAGACCTGAGGGACTTGAAACAGGGCCCCAGCTCTGAGCTACAATAAGGACCCTCTCAGAGGGTAGCCAGGGCTATGAGTGGTGCGTTATGATCAAACAGCCTGCATGCTGAATCCTTTTAAAATCCTGCTTTCTAAAGTTTAGTCTCATAGGGCTACATTTTGGCGTGAATCTTGCCACCAAGATGTGGAATTTGATACTTTAATTTTTACTATTTAGTAAATTTTTCAAGAACAAGCTATACCAGTATAAGCAATTTTATACCGTCTGTGTCTGTTTCGAAACTGATACATTTATGGCAGCATAAAAACTGTGTACGTCAGTGCTTAGTGGGTCAACTCCAGTTATTTCTTGAACCAGTCCTGGATGGTACTTCGGCCCCTCTCTCTCACACATGAGGTGCACAGCCTGTTGCTGATCTCTCTCTGTACTTTCTTTGGCTTACTGTTAGACCATGCATCTTTATTATGCAACAGGAGATCCAGATCCTGGGAAGCCATTGCTAATTCACCCTTGGGGTTGTGTTTAGAATTTAGGCTCTCAAGATATGATTGATTAAAGCTGATCCTATTTATTTGTGTAACGTGATCTTTGGTGTGTTTTCAGCTGGCTTTATCAGGAACTTACATAAGAACCCTGAGAGTTCATTAATGAACAAACTATTGAATGAGTAAGGAAGAGCACTTTATAATACAGACAGGGAGTGTTTCCCAGGTGTGCGGCTGGGAGCAGCCATGTTAGAGCTGATGTAGGGCATATCTTCCAATTCAAACGACACTGTCCCATGATAGGGAACGTCTCTAAATCACAACCTTCTACAAACATATCTCTACAGCCCTTTTACCTTGTTCCCGTCCTGACTCGCATCTTTAATTTCTTCCTCACCCTGGCCCACTAGATCAGTGGTTTTCAAACTCCAGTTCGGGACCCAGTACTGGGTTCTGAGCCTTAACTCCTCAGGTTGCCACCGCCAAAAGACAGGAATGCATTGCTGGAAGACATCGTTGTTGGGTTGTGGGCATAAATGATTTTTTTTTTAAACTGGGTCCTGAGGAAAAAAAGATTGACAGCCACTGCGTTACGTAACTCAATTCTTAACACTAGTCTTTCCGGGGATGATTTCTGTGGTGTGCTTAGGTAATCATTACTGTCCTCAAACAGGCTCCTCAGTGCCAACATTTAGTACAGCATTTCTAATCAGATTTTTGTTCAAAAGTAGCAACTCAATCTTGTGCCCTAAAAAGCAGCTTTCCCCTAACCAATCCAATAGGAACTGTGCTCAGCACATCCCAGCAAGCAGATTTCATGCCAATCACATGGTAAAAGTCACACCCAATTCACAGTAAGTAGAAATTACTTTTCAGCAGTGCTCTAGCAGAATAAAGACCTCACCTCCCAGACGGATCTGGCTCTTCCTGACCCCTCTCCTCAAAGCCAGGGCATGGGAGTGAAGATGCTCGCACAGCCCTTGCTTCTTTCTCAAGTCTCCCAGCACCTCCATTGCCAACCCAAGTAGGTGTCTTCTGCCTGGTCTCCACCCTCCCCCATTCTTCTCACCATGTGTCACTTTGTTTCCCCACGTGTTGCGAGGCTGCCTCCACACATAATCCCAGGTCCTCGCTCCCCCTCTACAGGGGTCTTTTTGTTCCTCATACTGGCTTCAGAAGGTGGTAACCGGCTGCTCCTCCCCCCCTGCTGTTCCAGTCTTTGGGGGCTGCAAAGAGCAGGTCACCTCCCCCATCCTCCCAGAGATAGAATGGTAGGATCTTCAGGGGAAAGATATTTGCCTTCCCCAACCTAGCAGGCCCTGGCCCCACTCGTCCAGCTGCCATCTCTACTCCACCCCCGCCCCACAGCCACCATGAGGAGCAAGGAAACAGTGGTGATCAAGTTAGCCAGGACCTGGGTGTAGATGTGGGAGAGAGGGAGACCAGAGCACTTTAGGAAGGAGCAGAAAATGTGGAGCAACAAACAGCAAGACAACAGGGCAGGAGGCAGCAAATGCTGGCAGTGTCAAATGGGGAGCAAAGGACCTCATGGGGGGGGGGTGGAGTCGGCAGCAGCACATTACAGGAATGGGGACATCAAGCAAGGTAGGGGATAGAAAACAGAGGCAGGAATACGAGAAAGCACATGGGGCAGCATCCACCTTCGTTAAGGAGCCCTCTTCCCACCTGGAGTTCACTGGCAGTGAGGAAAGAGGCAGCACGGACATCTTCACCTCCTTCACTGGCCTAAGGAAGAGGGCCCTGCTTCTTCACTGGCTGGGGCAGCTGCTCACAGAGGGAAGTGCGTGAGTAGGGGGATGGAGAGCTCTGACTGGCTGTGTTCCCCCGTAACCCAGCTTAGTGGGGAAGGGCAGCCAATCAATTGGATTGAAAACCACAATCTGTAGCTACATTCACAGGGCTGACAGGTGTAGGAGTGCCTTTGGAATGGCTGGATCCAGGGTATGGGGGGCAGAGTGGGTGGCTATATTATTCAAAACAAACTGTGCGTGTGCATGTCTGTCCGCACATGTAAAGACTGAGTGCAACTTGATGGGCAGGATCCCTTGGGAGGCCGAAGGGGAAAGGCATACAAGACAGCTGGCTGTATTTTAAAGAAATCCTGCTAAGGGCACAGGAAGATACCATTCTGATGTACTGAAAGAACCGCAAATGTGGAAGGCGCCCAGCGTGGCTTAGCAGAGAACTCTGTGGTGAGCTGAAACATAAAAGGGAAGCTTATAAGAAGCAGAAGCTTGGACGGATGACTAGGGAGACGTATAAAGATATTGCTCAGGACTGCAGGGATAAAATCAGAAAGGGCCATTGCAATTGCAGCTAGCAAGAGATGCTAAGGATAACAGGAAGGGGTTCTACAAGTATGTCAGTAACAAAAGGAGGATCAGGGATGGTGTACATCCCTTACTGAATGAGGCAGATATCCTCATGGTGGTTGATGAGGAAAAGGCTGAAGTACTCGATGCTTTTTTTTACTTCAGTCTTCACAGGGAGGGCCAGCTCCCAGGCTACTACGCTGGGTAACACAGAATGGAGAGAAGAAGAACAGCCTGCAGTGATGGAAGGTCAGGTTAGGGACTACTTAAAGAAGTTGGATGTGCACAAGTCCATGGAGCCAGATGAACTGCATCCGAGGGTGCTGAGGGAGTTGGCCAATGTGATTCCAGAGCTGCTGGCCATTATCTTTGAAAACTTGAGGTGAACGGGGGAGGTCCCGGAGGATTGGAAAAAGGCAAATATAGTACCTATCTTCAAGAAAGGGAAAAAGGAGGATCCAGGGAAGTAGACCAGTCAGCCTGACCTCAATCCCTAGAAAAATCATGGAGCAGGTCCTCAAAGAATCCATCTTGAAACACTTGGAGGAAAATAGAGTGATCAGGAACAGTCAGCATGGATTCACCAAAGGCAAATCATGCCTGACCAACCTGATTTCCGTCTATGATGAGATGACTGGATTTGTGGATGCGGGAAGAGCCGTTGACGTGGTATACCTTGACTTTAGCAAGGCTTTTGATATGGTTTCCCACAGCATTCGCATTGGCAAGTTAAGGAAGTATGGGTTGGATAAATGGACCGTAAGGTGGTTAGAAAACTGGCTAGATCAACTGGCTCAGCGGGTAGGAATCAATGGCTCGATATCTAGTTGGCAACCCGTAATGAGTGGAGTGCCCCAGGAGTCAGTCCTGGGGCCAGTTCTGTTCAACATCTTCATTAATGATTTCGATGATGGGGTAGATCGCACACTCAGTAAGTTTGCGGATGATACCAACTTCGGGGGTGGGGGGGGTAATGGTAGACACGCTGGAGGGCAGGGACAGGATTCAGGGAGCCCTAGACAAATTGGAACACTGGGCCAAAAGAAACCTCATGAGGTTCAACAGGGACAAGTGCAAAGTCCTGGACTTAGGATGGAAAAATCCCATGCACTGCTACAGGCTGGAGACCGATCGGCTAAGTAGCAGCGCTGTAGAAAAGCACCTGGGGGTTACGGTGGACAGGAAGCTAGATATGAGTCAACAATATGCCCTTGTTGCCAAAAAAGCCAATGGCATATTGGGCTGCATAAAAATAAGTTATGATGACTGTTAGGGGAATCTTCAGGAGAAAGGAGCATGTGTCCAATCTTTGCCAACATATTTTGCTGTCTGATGGGAAGGAGCAGGGAGTCACATCGTATCCATTACTAAGCCTGGAGTCTCAGGTAGAAGACGTGCGTGTGTGTGAAATGAGGGGCAGGAGTAGTGGGTACAACTCTGCCACCCTCATCTTCCCTCTCACAGGTCACTTTAGGGCCAGATCACTTCTGGAACCGCAGTCACTTTGGGTGTGTCTATTCTGGTGCCTTAGATCAACCCAAGGATGCTTAGTCAACTTACAGAATTCTGCATCCACACTGGGCACTTGTTAAGTCGACTTAATAACACCACCTCTGAAGGTCGACTTAAGGCCAGCATGGATGGGTATGTCTACACCACAGGCTCTGTTCAGTCAACTTAACAAGGTCGACTTAACAAGTGTAGACATAGCCTTGTGGCCTAGAGAGGAAGCCTTTCTTGCCCACTTCCCTGGCTATACCTAGTGCCTGGCCCGTTGATTAGGTTCTGTTCTGGATGGGAGGATATAAGTCTTAGTGAATTAGACTCTATAAATCTACCTCAGTAGTGTGATAAGCCCTGGGTCACATGACTAAAAGCAAATACAGACTGACTGTGATAAACAAGTAGAGAGGTTAACCTAGAGAAGTGGAATGAAAAAATACTAACAGGCCACAGGTCAGCTCCTCATGGAAGTTTAAACAAAAACAAAAAAACCTACATAATAGGGATTTAACAAACTTAGCATAAAGGTTCCTCTAAGGATTCACAGCTATCTTGGCTTTGAAATGCATAAGTAGAAAGGGGAAGAGTTCACCATTCAAATGAAAGAGAGAGAAATGCAACATCTTTTTTTGCCTAGGTTTCCAGCTCCCCAGGAATCTCTTTAAATACTTCACTCCTTTAGCCAAGGAACATCTTTAAAAGGAGTTCACAGCTCCCAGAGGGATCAACATTGCACAGAACAAGCAAACACGGAGGAGACAATAGGGTCTAAAAACCAAGGTTTAGTTCAAGTGCAGAATGAGGCTGTTCACTGAGTTTCGGCTTTAGATACACACACACACACTCCATAAAATTAAGTGGCTGAGGAGGAGAGAGTGCCATATGTCTGACTTTGGAGAGAGAATTCCCATAGGGGCTGTTTGACAGCTGAATGCCAACTGAGTCTCCACTTTCTGTACCACTGCTGACTAGGGAAGAGGGGCAGAATTGCAAGAATGGAAATGCATAGATTTTGAAATTTTCCTCTGGAAGTCCCTTTCTTGAGTTTGGGTGACGACAGGTCCAGTATTGGGAACTGAAAAACCTGACACACCTGAGAAAACTCCTTATTTTAGGGAAGGAGGGAAAGGGTCATGGTGTGAAACCTTAACTGGCATTTACTTCAGTCTTCACATGGAGGGCCAGCTCCCAGCCTACTACACGGGGTAATGCGGAATGGAGAGAAGAGTGGCCCTCGGTGATGGAAAGTCAGGTTAGAGACTACTTAAAGATGTTGGATGTGCACAAGTCCATGGGGCTGGATGAACTGCATGAGGGTGCTGAGGGAGTTGGCTGAAGTGATTACAGAGCCACTGGCCATTATATTTGAGAACTCGTGGCGAACGGGGGAGGTCCCAGAGGACTTGAAAAAGGAGTATCTGGGGAACTATGGACCGGTCAGACTCACCTCAATCCCTGGGAAAATCATGGAGCAGAGCCTCAAAGAATCCATCCTGAAACACTTGGAGGAAAGTAGAGTGACCAGGAACAGTCAACATGGATTCACCAAGGGCAAATCGTCCCTGACCAACCTGATTGCCTTCTGTGATGAGATGACTGGATTTGTGGATACGGGAAGAGCCGTTGACATGGTATACCTCGACTTTAGCAAGGCTTTTGATACGGTTTCCCACAGCATTCTCGTCGGCACGTTAAGGATGTATGGGTTGGACGGGTGGACCATAAGGTGGATGGAAAACTGGTTAGATCAATGGGCTCAGCGGGTAGGAATCAATGGCTCGATGTCTGGTAGGCAACTGGTAATGAGTGGAGTGCCCCAGGGGTCGGTTCTGGGGCCAGTTCTATTCAATATCTTCATTGATGATCTTGATGATGGAATAGACTGCGTGCTTAGTAAGTTCGCAGATGACACTAAGCTGGGGGGAATGGTAGATATTCTGGAGGGCAAGGACAGGATCCAGGTAGGCTTGGACAAATTGGAACACTGGGCCGAAAGAAACCTCATGAGGTTCAACAAAGACAAGTGCAAAGTCCTGCACTTAGGACGGAAAAATCCCATGCACTGCTACAGGCTGGGGACCGATCGGCTAAGTAGCAGCGCTGTAGAAAAGGACCTGGGGGTTTATGATGGACGGGAAGATGAATATGAGCCAACAGTGTGCTCTTGTTGCCAAAAAGGCCAGTGGCATATTAGGCTGCATCAGTAGGAGTGTTGCCAGCAGATCAAGGGATGTGATAATTCTCCTCTATTCGACACTGGTCAGGCTGCATCTGGAATACTGTGTCCAGTTTTGGGCTCCCCACTACAGAAAGGATGTGGACAAATTAGAAAGAGTCCAGTGGAGGGCAACAAAAATGATTAGGGGGCTGGGGCACATGACTTACGAGGAGAGACTGAAGGAACTAGGCTTCTTTAGTCTACAGAAGAGAAGACTGAGGGGAGATTTGATAGCAACCTTCAACTACTTGAAGGGTGCTCCAAAGAGGAGGAAGCTAGGCTGTTCTCGATGGTAGCAGAGGACAGAACAAGGAGCAATGGTTTCAAATTACAGCTGGGGAGGTCAAGGGTGGATATTAGGAAAAAAACTCTCTCACTAGGAGGGTGGTGAAGCATTGGAATGGGCTACCTAGGGAGGTGGTAGAATCTCCATCTTTGGAGATTTTTAAGGCCCAGTTAGACAAAACCCTGGCTGGGGTGATTTAGTGGGAGTGGTCCTGCCTTTTAGCAGGGGTTGGACTAAATGACCTCGTGAGGTCCCTTCCATCCCTATGATTCTATGATTATTTTTACAAAACTTCCCATCTGTTTAAAACTCTCACTACAACATTGACAGTCTTGGTGACTGTTCCCCTATAACAGGGATGGGTAAGCTTTTGGACTGAGGGCCACATCTTCCTATAGAAATTGTACGGTGGGCCACTGACAGGCTGCTCCCCAGATCAGTCTGGTGTGCTGCTGTAACCCCCAAACTCCACTCCTGAACCCCAGTTCACCCCACCTTGCTGGATGACCATTCACTCCTGAGTCAGGCCACACCAGCCACCAACATGTAAATGGTCCCAGGCAGTGGGTGTAAATCCACTAGCCACACAGGTGTCAGTCTCCAAGCAAGCACACCCAGCCCCAGAGACTACACAGGGAGCCACTGTCTCACAGGGATTGTAACTCACCCCCAATCAAGTCTATCCACTTCCTGAAGTGGATGGTGCCCAGGCTTCCACATCCACACCCTCTAAAAACCACACCGCTTTAGATAAAACAGATACTAGTTTATTGAGCAGAGTATGATTTCAAGTGAGAACATGGCCAATCGAGGCAAAATCATAATATAAATGAGCCAGGAGTGACCACTATCAAATAAAATGTATAAACCACACACTAATCTAACATCTCTACCTAAACTGACCTCATAATCCAAGATTATGCACAAGGTGTTTGGCTGTTGTGTTTTACAGCCGGTCTCTGCCTGTTACAAGGCAGGGCCCAGATCTTGCTTGAGGTTGGAAAAAGTTGCAAGATGGAGTCTCCTAGGCAAAAACCTGAAGCTTCTCCCCCAAACCCTCTGTGTCTGTTTTTTAAACTCCTCACAGTCCCTCCCCCTCTGTGCTGCTGTTTGATTCCCTTTACCTCTACCTGAGCCAGGAAGGGCATTTGCATTCTCTTTGTCACGTAGTTCTCCAGCCTCTCTGCTAGAGACAGTCCTGAGAGTTTGCACTATGTACCACGCTTCACATCTGTACACACATGTTGCTGCAGGAAACATAGCACCAAGGTAATTATGTAGAACATGGTATGAGCATTCACCAGGGAACCTTGCAAGGTGCATTTGTCATCAAATCATACAATTACATTCCAAAAGTGAACAGAAAAGTTGCACAGATCATACCCTAGGTGTGCACAGATGTGCGTCCCATGAGAGCCACACGGTGAGAGAGGACAGGGCCAGGATGGGGGAGCAGCTGCCACATTCTGGCCAGGGCACCGTTTGGCCCATGTGGTGTGAGAGAGGCAGGGGGAAGGGAAGGCACTGAGGTGGGAAGAGCAGCCGCTGCACTCAGGCCAACTCCAGCTGTAGTTCTCCCACCCCTGCCCTACAAGGTCAGATGCCGGGCTACTATTCCAGGCCCTTCAGTACTCTTACACAGCTGTGGTGGTCTACCAAGGGAGGCATTGCTCTGCTGGCTTCCAGATCCCTGTCTCGTCCTGCATTATTGCTACTACAGTACCTCCTCGACCCTGGCCTCATCTGTATTCAACAGATGTTGCTTTCATAAGACTCATTGAGCCAGATCCTGCTTGCTTACCTTTGTGAGCCGTCCCTTTGAGGTAAGTATGTCAATGGAATAATGCACCGGAGTAGAGAGAGAACAGGACTGGGTTCAGTTTTTGCTGAGTGGATGTGTACATTTGTCACAAGCACTCGGTGTGTGTCTGCAGTGCAGAATCATCATTCAGACAATTCTGCTGATGAAATAGTATCTTCCCTCAAAGCTAAGGTTATGCCACTTTTCCCCTAAAAACACCACCACACAATATGTTGACAAGTTCCAATTTTTCCTTTTTCAACTTTTAACATAAAGATCAGTTCACTGTTAATATATGCAAAGTGGACTGCCAGCTGAGATCCACAGAGCACAGCTCTGACTGTAGGCTAAGGCAGCAATAACACTGATAATACTATTTAGCTCTTATATAGGCTCGGAAGATTAGAATTTTATTAGTACATGTCGGTGAAGGGCAATTTCATCATAGATGCACACACACAAACCAAAACAAATTTCCATCAATAATAACTGAAATGTATAGATAGGCAAAGCAAGAAAAAAAGCTACTTGAGAGCTTATCAGCTTTTGATTTGAGGGTATTTACTTGGTCTGTTTTGACATGCGATATTGATCATTTGTGTCTTAATTGCTATAAAGCTTTAATTTTTTGCATCTTGATGGCTCGTCATTGAACAATTGTTGTCTGACTGCCCTCAGCATTTTCCACAAGTGTGAACATTTAAATCGATGAAAATTAAAAAAAAACTTAAAAGCCATAATTTTGCACAAATGTGGAAATTTAAATTGAAAACAAGGTTAAAAATAACTTGTGTCCTCTGAAGTCATAAAAAAATAAAAACCAAATTCTAACCACTACTGCTCTTATAGAGTGCTTTTCATCAGATCTCAAAGTGCTCCATAATCTTTACCCTCACAACACCCTGAGCAGTGGGGCATCTCCATTTCACAGCTGGCAAACGGAGGCAAGGAGAGGTTACTGCTCCGTTCCAGATCGCCATATGGAGCAAGTGTATTGCCAGACTTTTAGACCCTGGCTCAAGACAGGCTCCATACATGATAAGTTCAGCTACTAAAAGGGGAGCTCTACTAATTGTCCAACACTCCTATCTGACCACCAGGAAATAGATAACCATAGGGAAACAGCGTAAACTGTGAGATGACGTGCCTCCTTTCTCTCTGATAAACGGGAGCTAGCATTGAACCTATTATTCAGATTACGATGGACCTGAATGGGTTTCCCCTTGAGCTGTTAGAGACAGATCAGTAGGATTAAATGTCTCATTCATGTAAAACAACTTAACTGGCATAGATAAAACTTAATATATTTCTGAAGCCTCATACGTTTCCTTGAGACTGGATCATAATAAGTCCTTGACTTACAAATGTCTTACTGATTGTTTAATGAATTATTTTCTCCCTCTCAGGCTGTTAGTGAATGGAAAACATTAGTAATGAATTATAACTAAATTAAATACATGAATTTCCTGAAATAATTCCACTAATAGGTATTCATTTGCAGAATCTGTTGTATTATTCTCTCCCTACCACGTGTGAGCAACCGATTATGTGAAATAACTTTTGGGTTAGAGCAGCTATCTCTGCTGTTTGCAGGGAAGGAGATCCCGAGAGTCAGAAGGGCAATGAGATCATATATGGAGCGGCAGGGGAGGGGGTGTACTTAAGCATTAAACGATGAACCAATTGGTCCCAAAAGTTTTTGGTGGGAATCTATTAACTTTGTGGGTGCAGCATGTAGATTTGCATCCATGCCCTTGTGCCCACCTGTAAAATGTATGTATTTGCAAACAGCACCAATCTGGTGGCAGAGAAGGTGCTGAGATATGAGAGGAAGGATGACCTCATCTTGTGGGTAAAATGCAGGACTAGGAGACAAGAGATTAAGGTTCTGTTCCTGGTGTGCCAAGGACTTTCTGGGCAAATTACTTTGCCTCAGTGTGCTCGCCCCCTTTGTAAACTGTGACCTGCCTCCAAGGTGTGGAGAGGACTGATTTTTTTAATGGTTACAGTTTTAGTATTGATAGATGTGTAAAGTACCACTGTAAGAGGAATCTGTGAGGTTACGCCAGTCCCCTCTTGGTAGGGTTTATTGTGTAAATCTCATGTATCATTTCATTTGCAGGGATAAAGCGGTGCCTTGGGAAAGCCCATGCTGTACACATTGACGCTGACACTGAACTTAATTAGACTCGGCCACTCCAGTTTCTCTCAGCAACACTAAGTGCTTTACAAGGGAGAGCAAGTGCATTAAAAGGCAGGGAGAAGGCATGATGGGAGACAAAATAAAGGACACCACTAGAGACATGACGTACCAAAATGTCAGCTGCATTCATAAACACCCATTACTGGCCTTCAGCTTTGTCCCCATAACCTCCAAAGCTGGTGTTTTTGCTTTAAACAGTTGTGTCTTGACAGCATGCCATGCACAGAGGGGAAGCAGCAGAAGATACACAATACCATGGTGCAATTCTCTGCATATCATGTCCTAAACCAATGCCTTTCCTTCAACCCAAGATAAGAAAGGGTTTATAATTACTGCAGCCAGCAACACAAACTGGCCTTAAAATCCAGCACAGAAGAGAGGGAGGGAGATGGAGAAGGGGGCTAGGGGAATGAGAACCATGCTCCCAAAGTTGGCCCAGCTGACCGCATTGGCACAGATGGGGCTGTTTATTTCACTCTCTCCCTCAATAAAAGAGGGCAATTAACCTCCCGAACCTTCCACAAATCATTCCATGCATTTCTCAATAGATGGCTCCTCTCGAGGCTATGCACCAGCATGGTTGTTAAAAAATAAAAAAAATAAAAACCAAACCCAAAACAGTAATTTCCCAAGAGATCAATTTGCAATGAAAGTGCTTTAGTGAGAGGATACAGGGATGAGGGGGATTTATTCGAATTTATTCTAACTTGGTTGCTTTGATAAGGAACATTGAAGAGATACCAAGGGAAACACCAAAGAGATCATCTAGGGCTTCTCTGTCTGCTTTTGCTGCATGTTTGTGTAGTCTGATACATGAAAAAGAAACCCACTATTAAGCAGAAAGGCTGTCCCAATGGTTCCTTTGCAAAGGGTTTTGTAGTGAGTGATGTAAAGGCTTTTTCTGAGAAAAGAGTTAACTCGGCATCTCCACGTGAATGATAAGTGAGGTGGGCAGGTCACCTTTCCTGGGAGCAGAAGACATCTTGCTTATTAGAACTGACTCACAGATCAAAGTTACAAAGCCTCCTGAGAGGCAGATTAGCCACTGTTCATTTCTGCCTTCTGGATCTTTCCTCTTTTAAAAATTTGAGTTAATAATTGTCCCCTTTGCAAGTGAAGAGAAGGGCCACCCTGGGAGATGGACTCACTAACTCAGTCCTGACACACACACATGCGCACACATAAATTAAGGAAAGGATTTGTAAGGATGGAAGTCAGAGAGAAGAGACAGAGCACAACAACCCTCTTGGGGATTCACCACTCTCTTCAGAAAGGAAGAGAGGGTGTCGTCAGGCTTTTCTTGAGGATTCTTCCAGGCTTTAGTTTCTGTATATCACGCACTGTTGATTCAGTCGCATTGTGCTGCATGAGAAGCCACAATTCACATGTTGGATGGCTAGTCATTACACATTGCATGAAGGACAATAACTTCAGGCAGGGCCTACCAGAACCAAGAGCAGGCTCCCAGAGCCAAGGGCTATTCACCTTCAGAATCACTAAGCCTCAGTCCTGCCCAGTTATTTGTTTCAACGCTTTCACCCTTGGCTTTCAGAAAAATGGACATGATGGGGAGGCCAGTGAGGTGATCTCAATAGAGGGAGCAGCAGCAACACAGAGGATATTTTAATAAGGAAAAATTTCCAAGTAAAATGGGATGTCAAGAAAAAGGAAATGATGAAGAAAAGGCAGGAGCGGGGAAAGCAGGGAGAGAGATAATGGGCATGGGAGGAGAGAGGAGCAGTGCAGAGGTTGGGGAAACAAGAATGAGGCCAAAAGTCTGAGAAGAGGTCACGGATTTCTTCGATGCCTCCGTTTTTTGGAGGAGATGGTGTAAAACGGAGAGAGGAGGGAAGCAGCTTTAGGCACCTTGGCTTGATTTTCAGAAGCGCAGAGAGCACTCGTGACTAATTGAAGGCAATAAGAGGGGGAGGGGGCAGGTGCTTCTGTGAATCGGGCCCAAGGTCTCTCAATGTGGGTATACAAGCACCCAATCTTCTCTGACACTGAATGGGCTCCTCTTCATTAATCAGGATAACGTAGTTTGTCTTTTTAAGAAGTGTGTGTCAAAGTATTGTACTGCTCACATCTTTAACCAGGCATGTTTTCTGCAGATATCCTTTGTTACATGTCAAGCTTTAACATCCTTGTCTTAAACACTTGGTAGTTACTATAGCCTTAGCTTTTGAGAAATGTGCACCAGCCTCTATGTCTCATTCATAGCGGCTCACTAAATTAGCTCCTATATGGGGAACTCTCTGCAATACATGCTCCTCTTCCTTTATTAATAGCTCATGTACTACTACATCTCCGCTGGTCATCAGGTGACTAAGATACATCGGAAATGGCAAGACCTTTATGTCATGACAGTACCAAGCTCCTGTATTCAAGGGATTACGACGCATTTACATGTTTTCAGAGAGAGAAAGTTGTATTATTAAAAAATTAGGTACACTTAGAAGGGAGGAGGGGGAGAACAGCAAAGTCAAAGCAATTTCCAGGTAGGAGAGATCCCACATGTTTTCCTAACACCTCAGGACAATGGACTAGCTAAGGAAAGAATTTAACAAAGGCACAACTGCAGAGGTGCCTGAGCATATAGGAATTTTCTGATATTATTCTTTTAATTTGAGCTATCAACATTTTAACAGTTGTTTGTGTAGGAGCATTTCCTTGCCCCCCCCCCTTTTTTTTTTAAGCGCACAGGTTATTACTTATCATTTACAAGAGGCCACTAATATACACAGCACAAAATAGACAGATTCACTGCCCTATTCTAGGAGTCATGAGCCAACGAAAGGTTTCAATCTTGCAAATGAAGCTGTATGGGCAGACGCCTGCAATGGAGTGTTGCACAGGGGTTTGTGTACATTACTTTTAGAGTAGGACTGGGGCCCCAAGCTGGATGTGGGACAACAGTTTAACTAAAGGAAGCTGTGGAAAGATAATTTCAGAGGAAAATGAGGATTTCTGGAAGAAGAAATCTGAAGGATGGATGGGAGGCTGGTTGGCTGGTAAGAATGAAGTGATTGTTTCAAGAAGAGGAACAGCAAAAGATGGCAGAAAGCTACAATTGGGAATGTGTGAAAGACCAGAGAGGAGAGGTGACTGGGAGGAACATAGGCACGTAAGGTGGAGGAATAAGAAGAAATTACATCAGACACAGAAGTGGGGCAAAAGTATGTCCACCATTGAAGGTGACGACAAGCGCCCAGATCCTCAAGGATATTCAGACAAACTCTAAGGTAAGACAGGACCAAAATGATCATCTAGTCTGATCTCCTGCACAATGCAGGTCACTTAGGCTCTTAACTTCCATTGATTTTGATGTACGCCTAAAATACCTTTAAGGATCTAGAATCTGATTTGATAAGAGACAGGAATGATTCAGACATTGTAGTCAACAAGGTATGAGAGGGGCTGTTAGAGGTATGGGAACAGTAAATGACTGAAGCTTGGATCTGATCAGAGGAGGACAGTAGGAACTAAAGTATTTATTAATCAAACAAATTTTAGTCTGTGCACTCAAATGCAGACTTGTATTCAGCACCGGCATTCAAATGTAGCCCGTGGTCATCGTAAGTCCTGGTACTATAAGCATGTATGTGAACTTATTGGGTGTTGAAAAATGTCCTACACTGCATGAGCACTAAATCAGTTTCTTTTAAAACCATCTAAATAGCCATAACACTACTCATGCAAACACTACTTTTTAATTAGGTGGTGGCTCTGGCCTGCCAACGGTAGCTTTAGTGTCTAAAATGCAGAGACCAAAACAGATTTTAGAGATTTGTCATGTATCATCAAGCTGAGAGGGGCTTGACGTCTTTAATAGTTCTGATTCAACTTAACATCCCTATTTAGGTGAGTATTCAAACCTGTGAAAATTTAAGTATGTGCTTGAGTACCTTCCAAAATCAGGACCAATTGGAAAAACGTGCACAGCAACACTGTGAAAAGTCCATGGCTATGGGATTTTTTTATCCTAATGGAGATTTTCCCCAAAACATATCCTCCATAATATTACATAAATAAGTGGTTATGACAGTTGGGTTCTAACTACATAACTTGAGACTCTTTTGATAACTATGATCCCATCATCCCACCATTTCATGTGTGGAACATCCATTCACTTAAAGCATAGTTTTGTATAAGAGGACATTTTCAAGTCTCAGGCATTCAAGTAAAAGTGGGTAAAACAAATGCATCAGAAACACATCAAAATTTGTCACCCTGCTGCATGATAGCTGGCTGAATCATTTCATTTGTACAAATCATAAATCTTAAATCATAGGGTACGTCTACACTGGAGGCTCTGTTAAGTCGACTTAAAGTTGACCTTATTAAGTTGACTTAGAGAGTCCACAGCCCTGCATCCACACTGGCAGGTGCTAGGTCGATGGAGGAGTGGCTAAGAACTCTGCAAGGGGGCCGGGAGGCCAATTAGGTTGACTTAAGGACTATCCCCATCTACACTGGCTTAAGTCAATTTAATGAGGTCGACTTAAGCCTTAGATCGACCTTAAGAAGTGGTGTTATTAAGTTGCCTTAAGGAAGTGCTTAAGTCGACCTAATAAGCGTCTAGTGTGGACGCAAAGGTCTGTAGGTTGACTTAACCATCCTTAAGTCAACCTAAGGCTCCAGTGTGGAGGTACCCATAGAGCCATGCATCTCATGGGAAATGGGAGGTGAGGGGGAAGAGGAGGGGAGTTAAAGTTCTTTAAAACTGTAACTGTTTAGTAACCTAGTGTTACAAACTAATTATTCTTGTGGCTAGCATGGTTCTGATCCAGGTGTGGGCAGGGCCAACATGTGAAGAGGCCACTGAGGCAAAGCCCATAGCACAAGCCAAACAGAGACCAGACTTTTCTATGAATATGCTGAGTTATAATAATTAATGGTAACAAAATTGAGGATTAGGAGATAAAATCCCATGTTTCAGGGTTGAAGCCAATCCCTAGTTATTAGGACTCAGCTATTCCTTCATGGGGGAGATCATCCTACATCTACCTAGTCAGGGATTATTTCAACTTCTTCTGAAATTGCATCTTGGACCAGCTGCTGTCAGAGATAGGCTACTGGGCTAGATGGACCCTGGCTCTGCTGTTGTATGGCTACTGCCATGAGCCTATGTTGGACAAGGCTTGGTTTGTGTCTGTTAACTTTGATACACTGGTTTATTAAATTTTCAGATATTTAGAGAAGCCTGAATTATTGATGCAAGGAAATTATGGAGAGGAGACACCAAAGCAGTAGCTTTCTTTTGTCACAAAGATTGGAATTCAGAAGTCTCATTTGCAACTAAGCCTACAACAGAGCTAGTGGGGAAAGAAAACAACTGATTAGAAATCATTCATGGTTAATTTATGGAGAAATGGATGATGGTTTAAGAGAGTCATGTAATGCTGGCTTTATATACATGCAAAAACCCACAGTTGAGTGGTGGATCTGCATTCAAGCTACCAAAAAAGAAATCTTCTGAAGCAGCCAGATTGGCATTGTTTAATCCAGGGAGGAAGCGTCCCTCTTAAAATTCTCCATGTTTCTCTTTAGAAAGATTCATGTAACAGGCAGGGATCAATTAATTACTTTGCCCTGCTCACAAGACATCTCAGAATAACAACAGACCACACACCCAGGAGATGATTAACAGAAGTCAAGGGTCAGGAACACAGCAAAGCTTAAGTCACAGCAAAGAAAATTTGCATGGCCATTAATAGTGCATGGCTTCACCAGCCACATAGCTCAGCACAAGATCATATGTAGCAATGTAAAATTGTCTGTCATCAGATCACTTATTTTAAGACTATTTCATACCTATCTAAATCATAAAAGTTTTAGGCCTTTGCCCATGAACAGACTACATAGCTATCTAGATTCTTAAACCCACCATTGAGGTAGCTGGCAGACTTATATAAGGACTTAAGCTACATTTAAATGGTGCCTATGCCTTGTGCTGAACTTCTGCATAGAGATGAATTTCACCCTAAAGGCAGAGCAAAAGCAATCTCTTATTTATTGTAGGCGTATTAGATCGGATGGGGAAAAGACTTGCAGCACTGTTGAAATGGCTTTTTAGCCACAATTCCACAATATGAAGCAAACATGCTATTTATATGCAAGTGTATAATGTGGCAAAGTCCCCCCTCGGCTTTGCCAGGTAACAGTCTTCTCCCTCTGGCAAAACAGGCCTGGGGTAAATGCCCCTCACCCACACACTAAGTCTTTTTCTACTCCCTCCTTCCATGTTTCTTGGTCACAATGTTCTGGACCACCTTGGTCAGGCTGGCGTAACGCCCCTCTGTCCCACAGAGTGGATGAGTTTGCAAGGCCCAGGCCACAGGCAGTACCTGTTTCAAGGTTCTCCATGAGGGTTATAGCCAGGGTGGTCCAGTGGTGGGCTCAGAGTAGCCTCAGTCTTTCCCTTAGGCTGGTCCCCAAGTTTGCTTCACTGCTTTCCTTCTGGGAAAGGAGCACTAACCTCTGGCTTTGAGAAAGCCGCTGCCACCCACCACCTTCCCCCTCTGCAAGCTCTGGTAGCTTGTCTCCCCTTTCCTTCAGCTTTTAGCACAGGTGGGGTTTTTAAGAGGGTTGGAGGCACCTTTGCCTCGCCTCAGCTGCCTCTAATCAGGCTGCAATCACCTTCCCCTGCCAGAAGAGAACAGGGCTTTTCCCATTCTAGGGCTGACATATCTGCCCTCAAGTACCCTTTTGTAGCCCTGTGGCCTGACTTTATCACAATAGGAGCAATACAGAAAGGCGGCTGTGTATTTTCTCCATGTTACATACACATTAAAGTTGATGTGGTTAACTGTTAAAATATTTGGAGACAAAATATCTCAGCAGCAGTGACAAACAGAGAAATCTCAGAGTTTTGCCCAGAGTGTCCCAATTATGCTTGAGAAGATTTTATTTTAAAACACACACAATTGTCTCACAGGAAAACTGTGGTAGCATAGAAAGCCCTTTCTCTGAATACCAGTTAAAATCAAAAGAAGCTAGGGCTGTACCTTGCTTTGACATGCTTTTGTTTGGCTAGAATAGGTAAATGAAATGTCTGTCTCACAAGCATCTTAAGTCTTCTTTCATTGATGTCTCCTTTTAATCTGACGCATGCATGCCTCCCCCTCCAAACCTCACTGATCTTTGATGAGATTCCTGGCTGCAAGAGGAGCCTCCAAAACAAACAATATTGCTAAGTGGCTCTGGAAAGGAGCAAGGCACTGGTATGTGTGTTGGCCAGTGGAGCGGTAGCTACCCTCATTCCTCCAACAGAGGAAAGAGGGTATGTGGAAAGGGAGAGAAAACAGTGCAGCACCTATGGAAGTGCATGGCATTCCAGAGAGAAGAAAACAACTGGAATGAGGTCCGTGCCCAGAAGGATATAACCTCTAAATGAGTCTGTAATAGAGGAGCTGGTTGCAGTCCGTGTCAGTGATCACCTATATGAAACATCCCCTTGATTTCAACAGACAGGCTCTTGTAAGTGTTTGCTAAGGTGAGCAAGGGTTGCATACTTGGGCCCATAATGAGTAAGAGCAGCAAACTCTAGGGGGAAAAGAACGAGAAGGGAGAACCTGCTCTAGGGAGAGCATTATTTACCAAAAACTGGAGATGATTAACTTTGGGTGGGTTTCTCCATCTTTTTTTAAAAAGCCAACTCCATTCCAGACTCCCTTGAAGTCATGAGGAGATGATACACCTTGGGTATGGAAAGGCCTGTGTTCTTGTGCTATTGTAGGTGTGGAGTTCATGGGGACTAGTTGAAAGTGGATGTTCAATATCAAAGATGCATCTCTTAAAGACTGACCTGCCCAAATAAAAGCCCAGCTCTCCAGTCAGTTTTCACTTTGCTGGCCAGGGGGGAAAAAAAAAAATATTTTGGGTACTCAACTTATTTGCACAGACATGAAAACAAGAACAGAGCCTCAGAGAGTGGGGTTTGATATATAGACCTGGGGTCTGTTGTATAACTATCTGCCATTTTTATTTTGTTTTCCACATGCTGCTAATAAATGCACTAGTTTGAAAACTTCAATACCCAGTTATCAAGTAATGATAACACATGAATAGAAAAGGCCTCCACAAAAACTCTATAAAATGTGCCATAACATTTTTCACAGGCACAAGCCTTAGACTAAAAGTGCTGCTGTTTCTGCATCAAAGTTAATCATTTTAAAGGTATATCAGTTTTAAAAATCCTGGGGGAGCCAGCCAGCTGGGGCATCATGTGGCTGTACGGGAGGTCTGGATTTGATACTGCCTTTCGTTCTCTCACATCTGGTGCGTCTACACGTGTAAATGAAGTTGATTTAAGCTTGCTTAAGTCGACTTAATTTACCCTGCGTCTACACTACAGTTTCCTTAAGTCGACTTAAGGAAAATAAAGTCGACTTTATAAAACCTCATTTTACTTCGACTTTAGGCTTAAGTCGACTTTTTCAAGTCGACTTAAGCCAATGTAGACCTGGAGTAGCCCTAAATCGACTTAGGGCTACTCCAGGACTCCACCAATGTCCTCCCTGCCGGGGGTGGGGGGCACAAGGGGAGCCTGGCATGACCCCCCACATAGCAAGGCAGATCCTGCCCAGCCTGCCCCTATGCCCTGCCAGGGACCCTGTCCCCCTTTGCCCCATTGTACCCACGTACAATGGGGCAAAGGCTGAACCCCCTGGCACTGGGCAAGGGGTGCCCCTCTGCCCCCACCCTAGGTCCCCCTAGTCCCTAGAAGTTGACCTAGGTGTCCAGTGTGGATGCTCTAGGTCAATTTTGTAAGTTCCCCCCTAAGTTGACTTTAAATTTAGGTGTGGACATGCTAAGTCGACTTAACTAAGTTGACTTAAAGTCGCCTTTATTAAGTCGACTTAGCTAAAGTGGCCCTAAATTTACAAGTGTAAACATAGCCATAGCATCGTGGCGAAAGGAAGAGATAGCTCAGTGGATGTAGGCAAGCCAGCTTCATGCTACATATTTAAAAAACACCCGTCAGCCTGATCTTCAATTTCCATCCTTGAGGGGAAATGATACATTTAATCAGGACTTGGTACTCAGTGTATTGAGTACCGGCAACGTTTTTCCACAGCGATGTGGCCTTCGTTCCTGCCGTTGCCGCTTGTCACCCAGGTCCCTGGCCAAGAACTGGCACTTTTTTTTTTTTTTTTTTAAATCCAGACATCAGCTTCTCTGCTTCCTTCGCCGCACCCAGCCACGCTGCAGCTGTAGCCTTTTGTTTTACTTTAGCACTGGACTTAGTCTTACTCAGGCTTTTACCATGTGCTCCAGACCTCCAGGTCTGTAAAGGATACTTGGCATGAAGGTAACTCTAGTGAAAATGTAATTAGCCAAAAGCTTTAATTACTGTGGATGCCCAGTACCCCAAACCCTTGGGAGCCAGTAGCATGCCAGTATACCAAAACTGAGAGGCAAGCATTGCTGGGGCGTTAGCAGGCAGGCCGGGTCGCTCTCAATAACACTCAGTCACATGGCTAAGGAAATAGGTATTTTGCAGGAGGGGAAAGGTTGCAGATGGTACAGTTCCAAGTGACTAGCAGTGGTTCTGGGCTAGGTCCCTGGGGAAGCCCAGTCAAGAATCAGGGCTCTTCAGACCTAGGGCCTGGAATGCCCTCCTTGGTTCAACCTTTTAAAGCAAATAAGCATTTGAGAGTTTCTAGGCCACCTTCAACTAGTGTCTTTCACTGGACAGCCTTTGCACTGGCTCCCTGCATAGCCATTGCTGCTCCCCGCGTAAGTCCCACACCAACCTGCACCCACCAGGAGTAGCCTATTGCACCTCCAGCTCTGTCCAGTTCCTGGGGTTTCTCTCCAGCACCCCAGCTGCCATGCAACTCTTACTCCTATCCCAAACACAGCCTGCTAACCTCCTGGGTCAGAACTTTCCCCCTTATTTGGCCGGGGAAAGGGCAGAGACAGGGGGAAGGGGTTATGGGAGTTGAAATCCCCTCCTGTGCTCCATCCCAAAATCATACAACTTCTACAAGGAAAAAAAACCCTAAGACTTTCTCTGTGCTCTCTAAACTAATGGCACAACACCCTTATTCAGAACAGCCACATATTTCTCAGAAAATCAGTGGCAAATTTGATGGGTCTTATTGTTTTGCTGTTTGATGATGATTACTTCACAGGGAAAAGCGTTCCATTAGCCACCTTCACACAGTTGTGGCTGTCATTCACTCAGCACTGGGCAATCCTGACACCCAGCAGTAACATTTGTCATAAATTCAGTCAGCCTGTTCTGCTGGCTGTTATGAATGCAGCTGACATTCCCTGCTCTTTCTTGAGCTGTCTCTGACTTCTCCCCTGCCAAAACAAAACACAAAAACCAAAAAAGCTATCACCCTCTCTCTGTTCCCTACAGGCTGCTTTTCATCTGTCCCTGGTCTAGACATTTAAATGAAGACAAAAATATATGAACAGGAACTTGTGTGTTCTGTTCTTTGGTGGATGTGTTCATATCTAATGGAAGGTCATTGCTCAGTGGTAATATTCTGTTCTTTCATCAATCAGTATCTTGTCTCATGTGTGGTTAACATTACGGGGAAAATTGTGATGAGCCAACTTTCAAAGTGTGTGGATGTCTTTGATTTCCCTCACCCTTGGCAATTGGGATTCAAATTCCAGAGACATCTGTGCCCCCTTTACCTCTCCCATAACATCCTACCCCACACTGCTATATTCTCCTGTGGTCCTTCCTGTTCTTTGTCCCCCCCTGGATAAATTTTGTCAATGTCCCATCATCCAAAGTTTCAGCTCTCTACAGAATGCTGCAATGAAACACTAGGTCAGAGTGCACGTGAAGACCTCCTGGGTACATGCACACTACAAAAAGGCGACTTTTTAAAAAATGTTAACAGCTGGTAAAATCCTAGTATGGGCAACCCAGTTTGTAACTGTCCCTCATGTTCACAGATTGAGCTAAGCGTTCTACCCCAACTTGAGAATATGCAGGACAACTACAAACTGCCTTGGCCACACTAGGATTTTACTAAACTTTAGCAGATTAGTGAAAAAAAGTGGAGGTTACTTACCTATAACTGGAGGTTTGCTGAGATGTGCCGTGTGTCTGTATTCCACCCACGTCTGTGTATGCACACCATGTGCTGGCATCCGGAGATTTAGGAAGTGGTGTCCATTGATCTGCACACGCACAGTTCTCATGCTCTCAACTGAGTATTTAAGGAGTGTCTCTTCAGTTCCTTTTCCAACTGCAATTCCAGTCTGACCCACAGCAGACGACGGAGAGTGGGTAGTGGACTACAGATAGGGACCACCCATCTTGAACAATTTCATTTCCTGAATCTGCTCCTTTTCAGTGAGCAATGAATCCCAGTGCTGACTTTACTGCTTAGGGAAGGCTCGCATCTCAGTAAAGAGCATCCTTCCCTCCTAGAAGTCTTGAGGATCAAGAGCTAAGACTTAGGAAACTTCTGATGGAGAAAGCCATGAGACCCCAATCAAATCTCGGCCAGGGAGACGGAGGCCAGTGCACAAGGGAATCATCAGGCAGTGCCCTTCTGAGTATAAGCTAAGAGGTTAAGAATTCAATACCTGGTTCAAGATCTTATAGATCTTTCCTCATACAGAAGCTGTTCCAAACCCCCAATAATTTTGATTTCTCTTCTCCTTTCCTTGTCCATTTCTAATATATATATATATATATATATATATATATATATATATATATATATATTTATTTTGAGATCAGGTGAGAATTGTACACAGGATAGTTAAATCCATCTTCAAAAAAGTAGAAAACATTCTATCAGAAGATGCTATTCAGTCACGTGGAAACTTTTCTCCTCTGGGGCAGACCAGTTATCTCCAGAGTCCACTGGTGTTGCTGACCCCAGCCCATCTTCGGGCATCCCACCTGCAACATCACTGAGATCCCTATTGTTCTAGAATATCTATCTACCATTAAGATATTGGGTCTCTATTATTTTGTAATCAGTACTTTTCATACCCCTATTGATGACCACACCATTTTTAATTATCCCACGACTACATTCCTGAAGGGGCTTCTAATCTCCTTCCCACCACTGTTGAACCCAACACCTCACTGGGACCTCAACCTCATTCTTTCATTTACCATACCTAGTTTTGAACTTTTAGTCACATGCTCCAAGTCCCATCTCTTTATAAAAGTTGCCTTCCTAGTCGCTATCACATCAGCCAGAAAGGCTTTGGTGAAAAGTCTCTATTCTCTAGATCAGCAATTTTCAACTTTTTTCATTTGTGGACCTCTAACAAATTTTGAACACAAGTGCAGACCCCTTTGGAAATCTTAGATATAGTCTGCACATCTTCAGGGGTCTGCAGACCACCGGTTGAAAATCAGGGCTTAAAATATCTGGAGCAGTCAACTTGGCTTACCTGCATCACTCGAGCTTGAAATATCTACACCCGAGTGGAATAGTTGAGCTGCCCAAACCCTCAGTGTAGAAAGCTCTAGGTTGATGGAAGAGTTCTAATGATGTAGCTACTGCCTCTCTTGGAAACGGATTACCTAGAGATGGAAAATCTCCTCCTGTGAGTGAAAGTAGCGCCTACACAGAAGCATGACAGTGGTGTGGCGCAGATGTGTCCCTGTGGTTTTTTAAGTGTAGACAAGCCCCACAAGTTGTGCTGAATCAGCTTTCACTTTATACAATTATATGTATTTTACAATACTGGTAAATCATTCCTTTCAGTGTAAATGGCAATTGTATAGAGCTAGAACTGTAGAATGGCATGGATTAAAATAACAGAGGTCTGTCTCCTTTTATGGTGACTAACAATCTGGTAACTATGATAGTCAATCAACTATAATATTTTTATAATTTGGTATAATCCAAGTTGCTCATAATTTTGATGTTTGTAAATCCAGATGTGTTGTTATATGTATACTGTTTGCATATCATGCATATTCACTAACTTCTTCTAGTCTCTATTTGTAACCAACTGCAACAGTAATCCTTCAGTAAAAGCTAATATCCAGGTAGTCAGACCATGACAAAATTTTAAGTCACTTCATAAAGCAACATGTATAATATTGCTAAGCGCATTAATGAACGGTAAAGTGTGAAAAATGTAGATTCTTTATTCTGCTGTTTAGATACAGAATAAGATGTGACTTCAGAAAATAAAACTAGAGTTGCAGCATTGATAGCTTCCAATTGGCTTCTGAGGATAAAGTACATGCACTTTTTCCAGTTATTTTATTGCACATCATGTACAGTCATAAGTGGTGTTTTTATTTACATGTGTTTTGGCAATGTCCATTTTCCCCTCAAAATACATTATTTTTCACAAACAAAACCTTAAATGTTTCACACAAACTGCCACAATACAAGTCAGAAAGGATATATATTTCTATTAACTCTTCTCTAATAGTAGGTTTTTCAGATGCAAGTTAATCTTTGCCTTGGGAGTCAGATTTCTCCCAATGCAGTCTGTTGTCAACAATAGACACCAAAACTGCTGGCACAAGAAACTAATAAAGCAAGTAACCTTCTTCTGTGCATAACACCCAACTCCAGTGTGAAACGATGCCACCTGCAATCAATGCGCAGGCACAGAGGAAGTAGACCAATGTACTTTAGTTAACCAGTTTGATTCAACATTGATTACCACATGTCAGTGTAATGGTTCATATGCTTAGCTGATAAACAGTACTTCATTAATATATTATCTCAAAAAACATGTCTATATCAAAAACTTATTAAAAATAAACTAGGCATCCCAAGTACAATTATACACTTGCATCTCAGGAATGTTTGCAAAAAGTGTTAGGAGGACTTCATTATCTACAATGTGCTATTTTAAGAGTGCCCGTTTTATTATCCAGTTATGTAAGAACGTGTCATGCAGTTGTATTTTTCTGCATTCTTTTTTATTGGGTAGCAACATACTTTAGTATTTCCTACAGCATTTTGCAGTGCAGAAAACTTTTCAGTGGTCCCCATAGATTAAAGGGTGTGATCTGGAAATGAAGCAATTTTAGCCTGTTGTATTAAGTGGATTTTTTACACATTAACTAGTTAAAAGATGTGTTCAAATAGTATATTAGTAAATAATGTAACAGTAAATACTGATTAGTAATCTAAACTGGTTAAATATCTGCACAAAAGATACTTTAAATAAACCTTTGGGAACTCTCTATGAAACGTATTTTCATTTGATGAACAGTAAAGGTTGCTCTCCAAGAGGTAATTTTCTGATGTGATTTTTAAAAAAATAGTATATTGCTTCATCCAGCATTTATTTAATATTTTGCTGTACTTGTTTACATTTGCATAAAAAAGTAGCTTTACTTATTTAAACTGACTCCACTTTATTGGAAGGAACGGCAATGCTGTAGCTTTGCTTGAATACATGCCTTTAAATCTAAAGGACATTTTGCCCCTCCGGAATTAAAAAACAAAATTTTTTAACAATATACTAACATTGACATCATTAAACTTAAGCACTAGAAATTCATCTTAAATTGTTGCCTTTTTATAGTTGACAAGATTTTTAGTTAAACACTCAACTATGTAGATTAATTTTATTTATATTCAATACTAACATTAATTTGTGTATTTGCTTTTCAGGTTATTGTTTTCTTTTAGTTTTAAAAAAAAACCCAGTCTTCTTCTGGGTAAATGTTCATTACTATGTATAATTGAAAACAAGATGAAAATGCCCACTATGGGCAAACTATGGCAATAGTTCATAGACAATAAAAGACAAGATCATGAAATTCGTATCATAGGCATCCAACTAATTGCCCCTGGAACAAAGATATTTTACAATACAAAAATCGTAACCATTAAATTTGTAGGCATCTCAAAATTTAAACATCTGTGCTGTCTCAAACACCAAGTATTTTCAATGTAGCTAAATTCATAGTTGTGATGTCACATTACTTGAATCATAAGGTTCTGATTTTATCCACTGAGTTATTTTCTTTCTACACTGCCTCTCAGTGAATTTCTGGATAGCACTGTATTCCTAATATAAGCAGTGAATGGCCTCCAAAAGTGGGAGTTTTGTACACATATTACTTATTTGAGCTGTATCAATTTTCTCTATTTTATAGTTGCATCTGTACAGCTATATAAACTAATGTTTAATTGGTATTTAAAAATCTAGTGTATATAAATATACCTAAATTTAATGTACAAATGTACTTATTAATGCTAAGCCCATTTTTCTCCATACAATACAAATGCAACTTTTTCTCCCAAAATTGTGAGAACTTTTCCATTTTTAAAATAGAATGTTATTAGAAGAACTCTAAGATATATAAATTAAAACCTATTCTAACAAATGGAACAAAACATAAGTTTTGAACAGATGCAGATTGCTGATCTGAATTTTTACCCCCAGGCAAAGAATGTGCTATTTCACAGAAATGTAAACTGTCAATATCTGTGGTGATGTGCATGAAAGGTCTCTTAAGTCAACAACTGGCCATTATTGTACATTTAAGATAAAAAATCCAGGAGGCTTTATCAGGCTGCAAACAAGACTTTAAATAGTAGAAACTTCAAATATTAAGTTTCTTTATGAAAGTAATTTTCATAGAAATTCAAAAACAAAATGTATTTATTAGTGTTTTTGTCACTTATATTCCCTGCATTTGTGTTGCTACAGCCATCGACAGGTATAAAGATCTCAGATAAAGGAGCTCTGGCATTTGAAATGGCTGTTTCTCAGTAATATAATGCAACAGTTTTTGTATTTTATACTGTCTGTAGTCATTAGGAAATGATCCAGCTTGACCTTTGGCTTTTCAGAAGTTGTACTCCCCTGAGCTAGCTGATACTGACAGACAACAGTAGAAGTACAACAAAAGGTTATGTAAATAGTATGACAAGCAGGAAATAAGGCAATCTGCAAGAAAAATCTTTGTGAAATCACAGAAAAAAAAAGGAGGATCCTTGCTTCAGACACATCAAAAGTATAGTCCAGTAGTAATGTGTGCTCATAGGAAATAGAGTCACATGATTCGACACTGACTCAGGTGCTTTAAGTAATGAATGACAAATGTCAATGGGATTTACCTCAAAATGGTTCAACAAAGAATCAAACTGGTTTCTTTGGGTATACCATCACATGATTTACCAATATACTGGCATCTTTGCTCTTTTGCTGTGAGCTGACAGTGATTATTTTAGAGAAAGAAAAAGTAACGTGTGGAATTAGTAATGCAGATGCTGAAAGGCAAGTGGCAAGACTACAGAAGAATGCGTCAAATAATGCTATTTTGTTCCCATCTCTATTGGCACCGACCCCCAAGGTAAAGGCCAGAATGACCAAAGCCAATTTAATAGTAGTGTGCAGAATGTCAGCCGACAAACAACATAAATACAAGTCACGTGTTATCTGTGGTCACGGTCTTCAGGGTTAGTCCAGTAACTCAAGACTTTACATTCTTCCGTCTTTATTTGTTTATTGTAATTAAACATGTAATGGTTAATAAACAGACATAGTCCAGAGTTAGTAGGTTCGTATTATAACATTTATTAAAATAATGCTATGGGTTAATAGAAACAGCAAAGAACCAAAGAATTAAAATGCAAGCTATGTAAAAACCCAACTAAAACCCAAATATGTCTAATGTATTCATCCAGTAGCTAACTAAAAGTCCAAGAAAGACAACACTCCCAATATAATAAAGTACTGCAAAACAATTGGCAATTTTCAGTTATCAAAATTGTGGGTTTTGCATTTTTGTATCCTTTTTTTCTCAATCAGGAAAAAAATTGAATGTTTTATATAACATACATATAAAACAAGATAGAAAAATACATTATAAACTTGTAACAATGGCTGTAAATACATTATCTTACATGTTTTCTCATAGGCAATAGGTTGGTTATGGTACATACACAGCATGAAACTACTAAGATAATAAAGAATAGACAAATACATGTCATCTGTACTGTTACATACAAGCGACACTCCCATCTACCCACTCTAAAAAAAATTACATAATACTGTCAGAAAGAAGTCTTAAAACTACATATTTTAAAAAAGAAAATTCAATAAACAATTATAATACTGAGAACCAAGGCATTCAGAGATTTCAAAAGTCATGCTTATTTTTTATGTTGATCCAAAATTTTGTCAACTATGTTTTCAAAAGTTTGTTCATTGAGAGCAAACATTACTATTACATGTCACACTTCTATTTCATACAATTACTTTCCCCCCCAGTAACAGACCTTTCATAAACCTCTAAAATATCCAGGTTTATCATAGTTGAGATGAAACTGGATCAAATACTGGTATTATTGTAACAAATCTCTTTTCAAATGTTTGAGTGTCGCAGGTTTATTCAACCAACCAAACAAAAATCAAAATGGCACAGCATATATACTGTTAAGTAAAATCAAAACAACAGTATGTGTAACAGGAAGACAAAGCTGGTGGCACGATAAACAAAAGCTAGCTGAATACAAAAGGATGAATGTCTATTGCATAGTAAATAAACTGATAATTCTTTCCAGGTGAGACAAGATGTTGGATGAGGTCACCATACAGGTGCTTGAAATGTAAGCCCTCTTTCCGAGCTTACTATTGACCTTTCATTTGGAAGCTATGACAGTTTGTAGGAGGAGAATAAGTTGACAAGAGGGGAAATAAGTTATCACCTGATATTTGCCAAAGCTAATACTGAACTATTCGCAAAATGATACTTGCTCAATATTTTCAGAATTCAACACTGTAAAATAGCTTCTCAGCTGTTAGGCTGATTTCGCTACACGAATTTCATGTGGAGCTAAGTATAAATCTGAAATATAGCTGGATTTTTAAATAATTAGTTGATGAGTCTTTCCTACTATTCTTTTGAATGAAAAGCAATAAACAGTCAACATTGATCAAGCAGTAGTGGATTAGAAATAAACATCTTATACACTATTTGACACTGTGGGAGCTGCTTACCAAATACTGGGACATGCTTAGATCAGACTTAAAGTCACTTCAACAAGTTCGATTTCATTATCCACCAAACTTTCTTTTGTGGATAGGTATAAGGTCTGTCATACTTTTCAATGTTTATTTCAAATCTAGACAACTCCACATCATCCCCTGAATAAAATGGAGCACATGCTGCCCTATAAACCTAGATCAGCTAACGCTCTGATTTAGAATGAGTCAGAACCCTTTGGTTTAAATTGAGCAAGTACATGAAACAAAATATACGTTAGCTGTGGTCTGAGATAGTGAAAATGCTGCAAGACTAATGAGGCCAGCATTTGATATAAAAATTATCAAATGTTTCACATTTTAAGATTTGGCAAAGTTGCATCACGCTAATATGGCAAAAATCAGGTATTTCAAATGGTCAACTCATTTGTCTTCCTTTCCCAGCTTCTTTTCACATACTGGGCGACTGAGTGGCATGCATTAACTTGTTGTCTGAGGGAGGAGCTGATTATACGAGACATTTGACTAAATGACCATGAAGAAAATAAGGCACTTCCTTTTCTTTAGACTTATTCCAATACTTAAAAAATAAAAAAGAAAGACAAAAAGGCTCTTTTGGTCTTTTGTTTCTTGACAACCACCAGAAAAAATCATTTAATGAAATAAAGGGTTTCTTCTTTGTTCTTTTTTTCTTTTTTTATAACACTTGAAAGTATAAAATGCTACGTTTCCAAAAATATATTTTTTTCTGCACCAGCACCCTTGTATAGTAAAAGTATCTACTTTTTTGTTCATTTTGTTTCAATGCACTACACTTTATCTACAATTTCATTACATGTATACAGCAAATAGGCAAGCATGGCTTTTACATCCTTAATGAAATTTTTCCTATACAGGGAGGTTTAAAAAAAATTTGAACAGTTTGCCCAGTAATGTGACACATAATGCATGTACCTTGTTCTCATGTAATAGTTTAAGAAAGTTTAAATATGGTTAAAGTAATCTTAACTCAGATTTTGCTTCCATAGTGTTGTTTTGTTCTTTGCATTAACATAGTTCTGAAAATTCATTGAAATCTTTCATGGCACACATTCTTTTAAAACAACCAATTTGGCAGGCAATAGAAAAAAGGCTGCAACTTTTGCCCTTTGAGGGCACTGGTAGTGACTAAACAGCACATCAAATTTTGAATACTTTTTGGAATCCCTTCACCAATGACATCCCTGACCAAAGGTTCATGCATGATGCATCATCACACAGTACATTCAGAGAGAGCTTTGACTTCATTCTGAGAAGAAAGAGATTCCTCGAAGTCGCTCACAGTAACTGCCTCTGTCATTGGGTAGTTAAGGGACATCTGTCTCCATCTTTTAAGTGAGGCCTTCTGACCGTTCGTTTAGGGTGGGACACTAAAGGGTGATCAGTGCTGAGGGATGAATTGGACCTTATTGCTTTACTACTATTCAGTGCAGGTTCTAGAACCACTTTCACCCAAACAGGAAAAAAAAGCTGAGTTGGAGGACAACAATTCTTTGTCTTTTTTGTTAGATGGTAAGACGAACGGACAAGTGCCTCAGCTCGCTGCACTGAAGACAGGCAAGCAAAGGCGATTACCAGTTAACTGATCAGCAGGCAGGCATGGTCAGGTCATCATTGGGTGAAGAGTTCAGAGGTCAGAAGGTCATAGGTTAGTTGCCGGTGGCGGCTGGGTGGTTAGAAACAAAAACAAAACAAAAAACAAAATAAAAAACAAAAGAGAAAGAAAAGATAGAGAAGAGATTAGTTTCAGCTAGTGACGGCTTAATGACAACATGAAAACTAATCACAACTAATAAAAAAACAAGCATGTTTAATTCTGACGCACTGATTGACACCATCTACAGAATGCCATAAAATCATGACAGCCTTGCATCATGATTTGAACATGTGAAGGAGAAGCCCACTCCCACAAAACTGGTTAACAGGAAATAATAGAAATAAAATACAACTAACTAATGGTTAGTAGCAGTCAATGAAGGAAACTGGAAAACAAAAACAATGAACAGTTCTTGAATTGGGTAAAAGAATTTGGAAACAACAGTCAGTGCAAAGAATCAGTATCTGACTGCTATTAAGCATTAGTACTTTCCCAGGTGCAAGCATTAAAGCAACTATTAATGATGGATGTGATTATTAATAACTGGTGGTTAAAAGAAATGAATCTAAGGAATTTGAATTTTCATAAACAATTTGGTTTAACATAAACTATGGGCCAAACAAGGTTTCTTTTGTTCAATAAAATTTTTATTGCTTTTCAATTATTCTATTTACAAACAACATGGAATTTCTTGGCCTCATGATACAAAGCAATACTAAACTGTAGTCTAGCAGTGTAGGCGTCATCATGGGAACCAGGTAAAGGCTAAGCCTATCACTTTTCCTGTTGAAAATACTATTTTACACATATAGGACACTTTAAAATGCACTTGCATGTAAACACTGTAAAAGTCTTGCCATTTTAAATTCTATACTTCAAAAGCTCTAAGTACATCAAAAATAGAGAAAATATCTAATTGATACTAATAAGGCATTTTAAAACTACAGACAGCTTTCTTTATTCATTTTCAAAGCTAATACTCTGCAAATACAATAAAATCTGACATTTCATATACATTCCTGCTTTATATTTTTATATTTTAAAAGAAGCCACCTGTAAATACTATTTTCTTTTGCAAAAAACAACAAAAACTCACAAACAAAAACAAATTACAGTAAAACATAAAAAAGTTCTCAAGTGGAAAGTTATCATTCCCAATGTTCTTGAGCTGTTCCTTCTTTAATCACACTCTCACGTTTTCCTTCACCAAACTTGGTCCACTTAACAGTAGTACAATTTTTAAGACTTGTTCAACAGCTTAATTATCTAATAAATTCTGAGGTTTGATAAGAGTTTTTGTACTGTTGCCATTCTGACTAAGGCAGAGGAGATGAAAGTGAGAAAGGTATTCAGTGCAAAGTCAGATTTGTGCCATTTCATAAAATGAAATCCAGTAGGTGTAATGTTCACAGATAGCATATTTTTAATGATCTACGTGACGGGTTGATTTACCTTCACAGAATAAAAATAGTTTCTATGGCCATTCATTTACGATACAGTTTATAAGCACTAAAAATTACTACTGTAACTTAAATGAGACCACACATTCCCTGAATGTCTTCAAAATTCTGCTAAGTGGGATTTTGTTTAAATTAAAACTGCTGTTGCAAAAAAATAAAAATAAAAATAAAAAATAAAATGAAATAAATATTTAGTGTGGCACAATCTCACCACTTTACAGGTATACAAGAAACAGAATCTTAAAGCATTTTTTGATACTGATTGCAATTTTGATTAAAATGGTATTAAAATTTTATATATAAATTATGTGACAGTTGGTTTTGATAAAAACATTCAGAAAAAATTCTCAGTATTAACATTTCTTGTGGAGCATTTAATCAAAGCAAGCTACCTTTTTAAGATATCAGAACACCTGTGATACATCCTCTGCCAAGTCCCTGGCCTTCTACAGTACACACAGGTTTGTCAACTGTGCAACACCATTTACAGTTTATTACAATTAAATCAGTCAGTCTCTCTATTATATGAATCAAATTCAGTTTTGGATTATTTATGGAACGGGATCTTATTCTTAGTAACAATGAACTATGCTTGTCAACCCTTCACCGATTCTAAATGCTTGATTATAAGAATAACAGATTTGACATGTTTGGGGCTCATGTTTTAAATGCAGTGCTTATTATATCTAAAAAAACGATGCAAAAAACAAAGACATACTCAAAGAGCGAATACAGCAGTAGTATGTAATAGTATGAGAATCATTTAAGACAGGTTTTTTTCGTTGGTACCCTCAGACCCAATGAACACACACTTATTTTAGTGATATTTAATAACCATTTAAAACTCCTGTTGAAAAAATTAATATTTCGGTTTGTTGACATTGTTGTTTAAACCAGTAATGGCAAATTAATCAAAATATATCTCATAAATTGCACAGAAGGTACGCATGGGAAGTATGGATCATTTTCTGGTATTTTAATTTTACAGTAAAATTTTGAAACTCACATTTGCCTCCTTTATGTAAAATGTTTGTAGCATGCCGCAAGGTATTCTTTTCAAAAGGTATTCCATCTCCAAATCTCCAGAAAGTGTATATTGATAGTCTACTTTTTTAAAATTTGAAATAAAATGAAGTTCAGTCTTTAAAACCTATTATTTGGAATGTAAATTGCTAAGGATAACTTAGAACTCTAATCATCAGAAATTACCAGCTTAATTTTAATGTAAAATATATATATATATTTCACAGAACCATGTGTGGTGTCCATGAGAGACTAGCTCTCTGGGTATTCCCTTTTTAAAACAAACCAATTGAAAAGCTATAAAGATGGTCATTTTACCATCAAAAGCAGTGGCTGTATTTTAGTAGAAGGTGAGGTGACACCAGTATTTATTTCCAGTTCAGCAATTTATAGTTGCAACCATTGGAAGCACACCAACTGAACAGATGACACAAACTAAAAATTAGGGCTGTCAATTAATCACAATTAACTCAAGCAATTAATGCACAACAAATTAACCTGATTTAAAAAATTAGTCAGAAATAATCACAATTTTAATTGCATTGTTAAACAATCACAGAATACCAATTTAAATGTACTATAAATATTTCTGGATTTTCTTCTGCATTTTCAAATATATTGATTTCAATTACAACACAGAATAAAAAATATACAGTGCTTTATATTATTTTTATTACAAATATCTGCACTGTAAAAAAGAAAATATTTTTCAATTCACGATGTACATATACTGTAAGTACAATCTCTTTATTGTGAAAGTGCAATTTACAAATGTAGAATTTTTTTTTACATAACTACACTGAAAAATAAAAAAATCTAAAATTTTTAAGCCTACAAATCCACTCAGTCCTACTTCTTGTTCAGCCAATCTTTGAGACAAACAAGTTTGTTTACATTTATTGGAAATAATGCTGCCTGCGTCTTATTCACAATGTCATCTAAAAGTGAGAACAGATGTTTGCACTGTTGTAGCCAGCCCTGCAAGGTATTTACATACCAGGTATGAAAAAATATTTATATGCCCCTTCATACTTTTGACTTTTTTACAGTGCAAATATTTGTAATAAAAAGTAATAATTAGGGCTGTCAATCACAATTAACACTTTTTTTTGGGTAACAAGCATTAATCCCATACTGGGGCTCCGTGCTCAGAGGAATGATGCCTCCAGGGCAGGGGTGACCCTTCTCCTGACCCCCTCCAGCCCAGCAATAGACCTGCCCATCACCAGGCTGCTCCAGGCTGGGAGCCTGCCTTTTGTCTGCTGTGCAGAGCATGGAAGGGGGCTGTTTGTTGGGGTTTCCCCCTCCTCCCACCTGTGTATCTGGTTGCTTCTGATCTGTGATCAGTGAATAGGTGGAGCCTGTCTGCTCCTGGCTAAGGAGTGATAGCTGCTGGTTGAAAAAGTACTCAGGGTCTCGAGTGCTCTGCTTAAAGAGACAGTGTCCCCCAACACAAACTCTTTCCCGGAGACATAAAAATGTTTAAATAAACTGTACTCTTTTAATGTTTAACGCTGTAATTAGAACTTTGATTAATTGCAGCTTTTTATCTTGCAATTAATTGTGATTATTTTAAAGCATTTGACAGCCTTATTAAAGACATTAAAAATAGTAAGTGTTATATTGGCCTATTCCAATAAAATAATCAATATATTAAAAATTCCAGGCCTTGCTACAATGATTTGGTCACCAAATGTTCCAAGGAAATACCTGATTGAACAAATAAGCTTTTCAACTTTTGCATGAAGCACATCAAAGATAGGCTCTGAGAGACCATCACCAGCAGCAGATTCTAGAGATACGGATTTCGCAGAGAAAATGCCCTGCTTGCCCATCTTTCAACAAAGAATAAGAATAACCTAGCAGGCTTTAACCACTGTGATGGGATGCAAGGGGAAAAGTAATTTTCCAAGTAACTTCATAATTTTTGTGTATCAGTGTGTCCTTTTGTAAAGCGCTAAAAGGTAAAGGCGCTACATAAAATGTAACAAATATTTTAGAGAGCTCCTCTCTGGTATTGATGTCAATGGTGTCCTCCATAATCTGACACAGATCTTAGTGAATCAACAGAAAGAAAGAGGTGGAATGTAGGCTATATTTTATGTCAGGGGTAGACATACCTGTCAACTGAATTTGTCTTTAAGTATATCAAAACATGGAAACCTGTGTATATCCTATTTTGCTGAGACTAGGTCCTTACGATAACAACACTTTGTAATTTCATAATACTTCGCATTTTCAAAGCATTGTTCAAACATTAAGCCTCACAACACCGCTGTGAGTTAGGGAAGTATTATTATCCTTATTTACAGATGGGAAAACATACATAAGTGACTTGCCGAACAAACACAGCAATCTGTGGCAGAGCTGGGATAAGAAGTTGGGAATTCCAGGGCTCAACCTACACTCCTTCTTAGTCCATGAACAGCCCAATGTCAATAAACCGAAAATATCACTTTACCTAATAACCGTAAGCAATTCATTCAAGGGTCCAAGAGCATACACAAATGTTAAGTTACATTTGATGAACAGGAGAAAAATGAAGATTTATTTTCTGATCATTATCGGTTAAGAGAGATGTCCAAATACTGGTGTCATCTCACCAACAAGACTTCAAAAGTTGCTTCTTCTTCAGATAATGTATTTTAGCAGCAAATGACAAATACCAAGAAATCAATTTTGGCAAAAGAAACTAAAAGAATACTGCTTTTACTGACTCAAACCCAACAAACTTTTGAAGTATTATCTTCACAGTCCTTATTTTTGCTGAAGTTAGGTATCTGAGAACGTGAATCTTCTTTAGAGCTATACAGTACAGTGGCTCAAAGAGTTTATTAGAAAAAAGGAATTTAAATCTTCAGTTTTCTCCAGCTAGACAGGAGGCATTTGTTCCTTCACTTCCTTCTCATTAAGCACCCATTCATTCACTTTATTTTTGCAACACCAATCTGATATTTCCACACCAATTAAAAGAGCAAGTTTGAAGGGAAAAATCAATTAATTAATGTAGCACTAAACTCTTAATAGTTCCTGATGAAGCTGAATCTTAATAGTTCTTATAAAGGATATCAGTTATAGCATTTAACATTAAACATATCACTATTTATATATTTTATATAGATGGGAAAGCTAAAGAAGTTTACACGTCTTTAAAATTGCAAGTGTTCCCAAAGCTCTAAAATAGTCATTATTAAGATTTTTGAGAAAAAAAAATATCAATGAATGGGTCAAAATATGGTATTTGGTTAACCAGCTGTGGTGTTGCAAATTTCATGTACACTCAAAGCATTTCTTATAAAAAAGAACTGCAGAACTAAACTAACCTCGGTCTGCGGTCACAATCCTTTGGTAAGGATGGACACGCATATCGTGCCTTCGAACTTTAGTAGCCACCGCACCTAGTTAAATTGCAATTACCAAGACAAAGTTAGAAAACATTCAAAGATAAACATTAACAGCAGGCTTAGCAAAATGGATTTAAGTGATCATTTACTACAAAAATTCATTTTAAGAAAGCAACAAGTTAAGGCACAGTAGTTTCAAATCTTAACTTTAATATATGAAGTATATCTGTGCAGATTAATATTGCATTTATTTCAAACATCCTGGCCTTAACCTGTTTAATCCACTCATTTGCAATCCCAAAATTACAGTATTTCATGAAATCTATTAGATCCAGGAACATTTAAGCTTTACTAGTCACATATTCACTGAAGTGCCTTTCTTGAGCAGCACTACTTTAAATAATGCCATTTTTAATACTGACAATTATTTGCTAACCTTAAGACCACTTCCAGTTTCTACCATTAAAAAAAGTTTTAAAGCAATTCTTCAAGCCTACAGACGTGGTTTTAAACTTTAAGTCAATACAGTATGAACTGCAATGAATTAGGTGATTAGTAAAGCAAACACTATAGAACACTTAGCAGTCAGTATACTACTATACACTCATAAGTTACATCTACTTTTTAACAATAGAGACTAAACCAAATTAATAGCACTATTTTATTTTATATCTATGTGCAAAAAAAGTGCAAGTAAGTCACTGACTGCTAGGCTACTTTTTTTTCCCCAAGATTGCTGAAACTAAGCATTTGTTAAATTCAGATCTGATGAGGGTTCAGTTAAGACCGTTCTTGAATTCTTAGCCTTTCGTTGGGAAAGCCATACCTACAGATAAAAGGAAGGGAATTAAAATTAGTCGCCAACTAAGATTTGACACCCATACCGATTTTCCCACTAAACTGCCACCACCAGCACCACCATATATTTTTGTAATTTTAAGGGAATTGCTTAAAGATACCTAAATAGTTCACCATAAAAAATGGACAAAACATGCATATTATTTGTATGCACACATGTTACAAGATAAAACTGAACAATGAACCATTTCACATCTCTCAGTTCTGTCATCAATGCATAAATTACTTTCATTGCTTAGATGATAGAGCACATAACAGAATCAGTCATTTCACACTGCCCAGGTTACTTTGTATTATAATTCAAGTTCTTTAGTGAAAACTCATTCTCCAATGTCAGCCAAAAATTAGCTTACATAGATCCACTCTACATTATTTTTGTGCACTCTAAGCCAGTGGTTTTCAAACCATGGATCAGGACCTAATACTGGGTCGCAGACCCTCAGGTACCGGGTCATAGCGTCCCCTGCTACCGCTGCCAAAATACTGGAGTGCATTGCTGAGAGATGTCATTGTTGGGTTATGGCATACATCATTTTTTTCAACTGAGATCCCAAGATAAAAAAAGTTTGAAAACCACTGCTCTCAGCAACACTGATTGTGCAGAAAGGATTCTGATATGGATACTTTTTTTGTTCTCTCCCCTTCCCCAACTCTTTTTATATATAATTCTTGTCAGAAATTCATAAACACTCCCTGAATTGTATCAAGCTATTACCATGCAATAACATGCTCATTATTATTTTTTTACTTATCAACTATATCAGGAAGAGCTATTTGGTACTACACTCAGCTCTGATGGCTACAGTGATACCTACAACAATGAAATGACCTCAGCAGACCCTGTGAGTGGCAGCACAGAGAACTCAGAGATGGAAAAAGAACATGCACAGGTTTGCAGGAATGAAAGAAAAAGATTACCAAAAAAGTATAATGTTTACATAGTTACTAATTAATTTGTCATCATGTTTTGGCTATTTCAGAGACTAAGCAACAGCAATGAACTATTCATGAAAAGGTCGGCAGCATCATTTCGATCAATTAAATGTTTTAAAAATTACTAGCGCTAAAACTGAAAATAAATGACTAAATACAAAACCGTACATTTTTCTCTCTATGGTGCTAAAAGGAATATGTATAAGAACACACACAATCTAGTAGTATTCTCTTAATTGGGCATTGGCTTTTTATGTTTCTTTCAACAAGGTATTGACTATGAATCTTAGTGTCCAATGATCATTAGAGACTTTTAGAATTTGTGTAAATCAATAACTGCTGCTGAACAAACTTTAAAGATCAAAAAGTCCTATAAGTCAACAGAATCATGCAGCACCAAGCTCACACACAAATTCAGTAAAAGACCCAAGAAGAAATGTTATTCAAATTCTATACGAAGTAAGAGAGGAGAGAAATTGCACGGAAACAGTTTGGTTTGTATTGACTAGTTAACTACATTATAACAGGTGATGTATTCCAGCCTTCATCTGGAAAGTCAATAGACTGAAATACCAGGAATGATTGCCATTTCAATCTACTCAATAAAAAAGGTGTCCGTTAAGGTTCTAATTGCACTGTCCCCTCCAGTCATGTCTTAGAAGAAATTAAGTTTATTTACTGAAACTATTATTTTTTCTGCTTAAAGACTGTGTCATATGTTCTTGCCATTTTATTAATTCATCAGATCTGTATTCTGTCTATCAACTGAAACAACACTTCTAGGGTTTTTTCCCAAGATTTGTTTGATAACACAAAATGTAAAATTAAAAATGATCCCTTTAAAATACTGTAAATGTATTTACAATTTAGGAAAGAACATTCAAGTTTTCTATTTGGGACAGTGCAAAATATTTACATTAACTACGCATTTCAATATCTATTTGCTTTATTCTTATCTAAAAGATTTTTTCATTTCATAGTACCACAAAAAACTTAATAGTATTATAATTTGATTAAAATGAAACACACATAATTTTGTTTCCATAAAACTTAGAAGTGCTCCAAAATAAAGACCTTTTAAAGACATATAAATTTAGCAATCTAGATAAAACAAATAAAGAACTGCCCTTCTTCAAAGCACTTTTTTCCCAGGACAATTTATTAGTCTTTAAATTAAACAAGAGAGGGTCAAGAGCTCTCTTTCAAAAACAAAGTTTTGATGAACTACTGGCTCTCACTTTTCAAGTCATATAATAGTAAAAGACCCAATAAAGCATACTGAGGCCTGGTCTACACTGCGGGGCTAAGTCGATGGGAGATACGCAATCTGTATGCCACAGAATGTGTATCTCCCGCTGACTTAGTTACTTTGACTTACCTCCGGGTCTTCACCCAGCTGTGTCAACCAGCAATGCTCTCCCGTCGACGCAGCTTGACTCCACTTGAAGGGGTGGAATTACTACATCAACAGGAGAGCGCTTCTGGGATCGATTGAGCGGGTCTACGCTGGCCACTCAATCAATCCTGCTGCATTGATCCGTGCGGATCAACAGCATTTTCAGTGAAGACATGGCTTGAGAAAATGATCAATTTGGTTAATCATCTCAGTAGAGAAACTTACCTAATACACCACTAGGTTCAATAGGATACTCAAGAATTGATGTCGCTGGCGCCAGTGTATAGGGATACTCATATGGTGTGTAAATTAAACCGGCTTCAGGTCCTGGAGGAACTATTGCAGCAGTTGGATGAGGAGTTCCGTTTGGCATGACAGCGGTCTGTATCTGTCTGATCAAAGGCATTATGGTAGGGCCAGCTGGCGTAGGAGTACGCAGGGCAGCTGGTGGGAGAACAGGCGCAGGCCCAGTAATAATCCTTGGAGCCTGGGCTGTTGCTGCAAGAGAAAAGGCAAGGGCTGCTACAGTAAGCAAAGAAATTTAGAAGGAAGTATGGAGATAGCAGTACAAAACGTGAAAAGAATGGGGGGAAAAGGGGAAAAAGTAGGAAAGAAGAAAAATAAAAGGAAATCATTAGTACATGCGCTGATCATACAGTGCCAAAGCACACCATTCAAATGCAAACAGCTTTCCATTTCACAGTGTGATTAAGTATAAACATGCAAAATAAAAAAAGCCATTATAAAACAGTGAAGTAGATTTCTAAAATAGGTTACATGGCACAAAAGCTCAATTTAGACCATGTTTCTTTTACCTATGTTTTCAAGACTGCATGAAATGCAGACGCATGCAGGAGATACATGTAAAATATTGTTGTAATCATACATGGAATGTAAAATACAGTGCAACTAGAGAATCCACATATATTCAGTTATGCAGAGTTATTGTATAAAATTAAAAATGGTTTAATATTTGTGTATTTTAAAGTTCTATTTCAAAATATACAAAACTGCCCTTTTCCAGGATCACTGGAGTGAAAGGTGACCTAGTAATTGCAGGTGTACTTTTGTACTACTGTACTCCTTTGTGAAAAGGTAACATTTCCCTCCTTTCTCAGAAAATAAGAATTTTTCTTACTTCCATTTTACTTAAGATACTCATGTGTTTTCTACACTGTTTTTCCTGGAAATGCAAGGTAGGAAAAAAAGAACTTAAAAAAGGGGGCGCTAACATTTTTAAATTAAGTGTGGTTTAAAGTATTTTAGCAACCAATTTAGGCAGCTTTTAACACCATTCCTGGTGACAACTCTCAAGCCTGGAGTTTATAGGCCTCCCTAAAGGCAGAATAGCATTGATTAAATTTAAAGCATGCTTTAAAACTGATTTATTTAAATCTACAGGTAGTTGAATAATAAAATTTTCCTGCAAAAAAGTTTCACTGGGAAAATGTCCGTCACAATTTTTTTCACAGAAAAATTCCAGGATTTTGTGGAAGTTCTTGAAATTAAAGAAAATCAATTCTGTTCTCCACTTTTGTTTCTGGATTTTCAGGCTTTTAAGTCAAAATGAAAAGAAAAATTAATTTTTTTTACCTGTCCCAATATCTATTCAAAATTTTAAAATGCTAGAAATTGTCTAGAGGAGAAAAATGAAAATTTTAACAAGATCTAGTTAAACCGGTGCAACAGGTTGCACTCTTGGGTACTCTTATTTTGGTCTACTTTAAGTAAGTTAGGGCTGGTCTACAGTGACAGTGAAGTTTGACATAATGCTGCTTACCTCAGGCTGCGACAAATCTGCTGGACACCTAGCGGCCAGCCAAAAACTTGGGCACCCCTAGGTAGCCAGCAGCGTTTTTAGGCTCCAGGGCAAAATCCTAGGAGCCCATGGTGATCTGGCACCCAAGATTTGTCAAGACCTGCCTTACCTCGACCTTCTGCAGCTTGTCTCCCCACTGTCAAAGCAGTACATTAGAAAAAAATGGAGCAGTAATTCTTTCTGCTAATACCACTCCTGCAAGTGGTGTAGCACTGAGGTCGAAATCTACAATTCCAATTTTGGTCCATGTGGCCAGAAAGTAGCTCAACTGGTTTTTCCTGTCCCCTTTACCATGACAACATAACTCCTCCCCTCATACAAGGTTTCAATTAATTCCTCTCTGCATGAAGCATTGTCCCTGTCTGTCCTGCCTGAGGCAGGAATCAGCAAGGAAAGCTTTACCTGTCTTTTTCTTTTGTTTAGAGAAGAGGGGAGGAGGAGTAAGCGGAGGATGACTGCTTCTCCAAAAGCCCCTGCACCTACTACCCACAATGCAATGCATTTCAGGAAGTAATGTGAACAGTGGGGATGCAAAACCCCAAGCAAGCAATCTGGTGATCACTTTCCTTCGCCTTCTGTGATTTGACAGTTTAAAATTGAATTACAACCTCACCTTGAATGTAGACAAGCCCTTAAAAACAGATTTAAACTCAACCAAAATAAGCCAATATCAGAGTGTTCATAAAGGAGTTACACCAGTTTAACTAAATCAGCCAAAAGAATATCAGGTGTGAAATGAATCCAATTTAGGCCTGGTCTACACACAGATTTTATCAGTGTATCTATGTCAGCTAGCAACAAACATATACATTTTTAATAGCTTATAACAGTGAAAGCCTATTGTGAACACAGTTATACTATCATAGCTTATTCACCTTCCCAAACAAAAATAAATTGTAGATAAATAAATAAATAAATAAATAAATAAAAATATTGGTATAAACATTTTCAAATTGGTAAAACTACAACCCCACTAGGGCCACCTCCACACTACAGTGTATGATGGCATAGCTCTCTAGTGCAGACAGAACATACACCAACAGAAATGTTTTCTTCTGGTGAAGGACCATCATCAACCTGAACAATATTAGCTATGCTGACTGAAGCACTTTTAAATCAACACAGTTGCATTTATGTGGGGAATTTTGTGCCCCGAGCAATGTTGGTTGGGGCGGAGGGTTCCATCATTTCATAATACAGCAATGCTTGAATACGTTTTAAGCTTATACAAGACCTTTGGGAGTCATGCCGCTTTAACTATAGCATATAGTTAAATCAATGTAACCTTTGTAAGTAGACTAGATCTTATTTCAGTGCACGAGTGTAGAGTAGCCTTTGTTAAACCCATACATTTATTTGGAAAAAGCCTACAATCTAGAGATACCAAATGACTGAAACCTGAATGACAAGGATAGACTTTTTTATTCACAATTGTCAAAGCTGTGCTTTGTTTGTGTTTATTAAGACAAATTTAACTCAAATGCCAGAATAAGCAGAAGTAAAACTCTTTGGTTAAGGATTAACACTACTCTGCTCCTTTGATTACAAAAAACTTTCATATTGGGGTCATTTCAAGACTGACTTCCAATTAAAAAAAAAAATTGGCATTCCTGAACAATTCTCAAGAAGGATGGGGGCGGGGGAAGGAGGGAGAGGGGGAACAGGTTCCTCTCTCATCCCAAACATTTAAAATTTCTTTAGAAGTCAAATTTAAAAAGGCACAAATCCAATTCTTCTCTCTTTTTAGGTTACTTAACAGATTTCATATGAAGATATTAAAGTGGCTAAATCAAATTGGTATTAAGTCTCTCATAGGTTTGTTTCGCACGTAACCGCCATTCACTATAATCTGTAATAGAAGTGCACATGTAGAGGACAATTTTTGCAAATGGCAGCGTGCCCTTAGTGAAAAGGCTGACATTACAGCTGACATCTGTATCAAAGAGAGCAAAGGTTTATTTGGGAATGATTTTAAAATTTGCATTTTCATTAACAAGCTTTTTATATTCTAACTCAGATAAAAGAGTTTATACCATAGGCAAATGTCACATGTACTCTGATAATCAAGTCCATGCCATCCAGTTTCAAATATAAAACTACATACAGGCATGCTCAAATCTATCTAGTGGAAGAACAGTTACAAAAGGGCTCATATCACACCACTGATCTCTGTGAATTTGCATGTGAAATCAGTTGATGATCACTGGAAAAACAACATTGGGGAAACATGCAAGCAAGATGACAGGAAAGAATATAATACAGAAAACATTATTCACATTATCTCAAACAACTGTAATATTCCCTTAAATCTCTCTAAAAAAAGTGAAAAGGAATTGATCATCTTTTACACATGGCAAGAAATAAACAAGATTAAGAAGACTACCACAGCATCTATAGTTTACAAAACATAAAAGAACTGGTCTACATGGAAAAGTTATAGAGAGATAGTCTCTCTCAGGGGTGTGAAAAATCCAAGAAGTTGTTGTTAAACTGGTCCAACCCCCAACGTAGTCAGCACCAGGTCAACAGAAGAATTCTTCTGTTAACCTAGCTACTGCCTCTCATATGGAGATTGATCACCTTAAGGATGGGAAAACCCACCCTATTGTTGTAGTAAGCTACAGTAGAATAGCTGCTCAGCTGTAGCATTTTAAGTGTAGACATAGCCTAAAAATTTTGCTTTTAAGAAAATTGATCAAAGTGAAAAAAATAAAAAGTTGGTCAAGAAAGTCATCAAAATATCCTGAATTTGCAACATACTAACTGCATTGTCTCAGTCTCTTCAACACACATGCAACTGTGCATCTGTCAAAAGGAGAAAGAGCTGGGAAACAAAACCAGTGGAAACTGCTCTCCTACTGGTCCCCAGAATTCTGTCATGCTTACGTGATTTGATGTTGGCGTCTCTGTAGGTGCCATTCAGAATTGCAAGTTCCATTAGCTGCATCTTTTTAAGGCTGTCTTCTCCCTCTGCCTGCATATGAAAAATAGGAAGGAAGGTCAGACTATATTTTATCAGCCAATCCTGTGCCTGGGACTTGAGAGAGAAAAAAGATATTTCTCTACGTTTTACTGGATGGAAGTAATTATTTATATTCCACATAAACCTTACGGGAACATTAGTATATTATTAACCTCCAAAGATCTGAAAATATTAAAACTTTAAGAAGTCCTCCAACAACTGGTACTGGATGAACATCATACAAAAGTGAATTGAGGAAAAATAAGTTTAAAAAACCCCCTAAAGTTTAAATTGTTAGAAAGATGATATTTTAAATGAAGAGGTACTAACTTATGAATAATTGTAGGAAGTATTTGGTGGATTAGATGAGAGAAAAAACAAATATTAAATAACAGACAATGTTTTCTTTAAATCTATGTTAGAAAGATGATATTTTAAATGAAGAGGTACTAACTTATGAATAATTGTAGGACGTATTTGATTGGTGGATTAGATGACGGAAAATACAAATATTAAATAACAGACATATTAATGTTTTCTATTATGCTAGACAGTGAATATTGCATAACAGGAAATTATTTAGGCAGCTATTCTGAATATAAAGTCTACAATTGTTAAAGGTCAACATTTATGTCCACAAACAGCTTGAAATTCTGGACCAAGATAGGCCTTATTCAGCCAATTAAAGCTTACTGGTAAGTTGGTGCAAGTTCCATGAAACTCAGCAGTGATTGAAATTGGGCACAAAACAAAAGTAAGTAGCAAAACAGTGTAACTTGTACTCATTTTGTACTACTATTGAATGGCAATCCTTTGCAATTTACATGCTTGGGGTGAGGAAGTGGAATGTACTGAAAAGTAACTAACATGAGAGTATATTAATAAATAAGCCTCACCTCCCCCAAATTAGTCCTCAGTCTTTTAAAACATTTCAGCATGTACTTAACTTTAAATAGGTGACTAATCACACGGAAATCAATGCAAACTGTTTTACTGGGAGTTGAACCCATAATCCAAGCACCAAAACCTAAACTCAAAAACCAACATAAGCCCCAGCAAGAAAGGGCACAATACTTACTGATTTCAAATGAAAATTACACTGTTTATAGCAGCTCTGGAATTTGGTTACCACAGAACATCTAATCAGCTTAAATTGAGCTCATTTTGTACACTCACTAAATGATGAATACATGTATATTACATTTTATGCTACGTAGACATATTTTCTGGTTAGGGTACGCCTGTGTTATTCATACCACTATGTTACTTGTCAATTATTTTTCTCATTAAAAAGTAAAAGAAAGAATAAGGGAAATGGAGAAGTGAGTTGTGTGACTCAAACCAGCAAGTAAAATGTGTACTGTTTCACGTGCTTTATTCTAAGAAGTTATCTTTTGATGTGCTGAAGAAGCCTCTAATACATCCAGTCTAGTTTCCAATGTGTTTAAGCATTTTATGATCCAGTACGAAAACAATGAAGTTACCACAAAACAGTTCTCAGCATCTTTCTTTCAGTATCTTGTTGCTGGCCTAAAGATAATGTAACAGCAACTCTTTAAAGTTTACTTTTTCATTTGCTAAGCAAGAACAGTATTTTTGTCTTATTTGCAATAACAGATTTCCCAACATTAATACCACACAGGCAAACTAGATGGATTTGCATTAGCAGAAATATTACCATTTTCTTAACTTAATTTCCACTGTCAAAATAACAAAGTAACATTTATTGGAGATTTTAAAATGTATGTATTTGGTTCTATAATTAAAGCCCTGTGCAGATACAAAAATGTGGATCCAGAAGCAGACCACACCCGCCCAATGTCAGTCTTTACCCGATCCACAATCGTATGCCATATTTTATGTGGATCTGGAACAGCATACGCAACCAAGCTTGGGCTCACAGTCAGCATTTTAGCATTTGATTGGCTCATTTGCCACATGGGTGCCACCCAGTTTTTCCTTTTCTTGCTTGCGATTTGCATGCTGCACTGTCACTCAGATTTCCTTGGCCACCAATGAAATTTCTGACTGACAGCATGGCATACACACCGCAACAAGAAAATGAAGAAGTGGGCAAGGAAAGCATGGGGAATGAGCCAATCACAGGCCAGCATGCTAACTGACTGTAAGCGGTCTCTCTCCAAACCCCAGCCTGTTGTGACAGATTCTGATTGGCTGGCAGACCACCAATCAGAGCTCAACTGGGATTGGCTGGAGCGCTTCCTTGCTCCCCTGTGTGCTGCTGAGGACGCAGATCGCAGCAGCAGCTGCAGGGATTGACCATAAAAATAGAAGCCACAGCCACAGCCAATCCGCAACAATAGGGCTGCAGATACCCGCACCCACAGATGCGGTTACCCACGGATCTGAAGCGGATACCCCTGGATCTGCAGGGCTCTATCTATAATGCCCTGTCAAATCACCACTATTTATTTTAACAATATTACAGTTACTACTACACATACTGCTTTCTCAGGGATTTAAAACTGGATGGAATATGTTTTGTCATCCTGAAAAGTTAACTAAACTTGAGTTTGGGGAATTTAAATAAGTCATGTATAAACATGTATTTTTGCAGACATTTAAGCAAAGATTTAAAAAAGGGAATACTGACTCTGAGTCCTTTAAAAATGATTTAACTTTAGGTGCTTTAACACTGAGGAGCCCAACTTGAGTCATAAAGGGACTTGTTTTTCAGAAACTATTGCTCACCTACACTCAACACCAGGCCCTTTTTTAAGGTGACTCAAGTATTACAAAATTGCCAGTGACTTTTTAAAATCCTGGGAAGAGTTCACAGTCAGGAGAGATACACCATTTTGATTTCCTTTCTTCTTAGCATGCTCATTTGGAGCAGATGTGTAATTAATTAAATATACCTTTATTGCATATTTTCAGTGATTACTATTCATAGCTCTGTGTTACAATATGTCAATAATTCCATTCAAATTTTGTGAACCTTTTAGAAAAGGGAGAAGGATGTCTACCTACAGGAATTCCAAATGGGTTTTTTCTATATATTTTATACTAATTTAAGCAAATAATCACTGTAAATATTTTATTCCAAATGAAAATAAAGCCTATTTAGCAAATAACGAAGATAAAGTCACAAGAAAGTCTGCATATCCTTAATCAGATCTAAGTATATCTATTATAGCCCGAAGAGTGTGTTCTGACAAAGCAAACATATTTTACTTTTTCTTAGCAAAATAATTTGAGAATATGTTAAAGGTTTTCAAGACTACATACATTTTACGTTTTCATGTATTTTTAAAATTTACTAATGATCCCATTTTAAGTACTTTCATCATCCCAACTTGGATCATCCCGACCACAAAATAGGATATGTTCAGTAAACATGTATATATATGATACTAAACTTCTGTTCTTGCTAAAATGTTCAGAATAGACTAAATCTGTAGGAATTATAGGCTCCAACTGATATATACGATTATTATCTGGGGGCATGCACTGATGCTAATATTTCTGAAAAACTAAATGCTTTTTCAATTACCATTTTAACTGCAAATTGTACCATTAACTACAGTTCCAGACTCGACACACTTCTCATGTTAATTGAAATCATACTTTTCAGAATAAAGATATGTAGTTATGATATCCTTGGTCTAGTACGGTCTGAATTTTCAAATATGCTAAGTGTTAAGAAAAAAAGTTGTCTTGCTCTAAAAATGAGGTATTCTACATTTTATCTCTGCTGGTAAATTGATCAGAATACATATAAAAGTTAATTATGATGCACTAAACTGAACAAAAATTTACATTAATCTTTCTTCCACAGTTGTTTACAGTAGCTCTACAACTGACCACATCATTATGGACACCATCTAACCTTACATTTTCTGTTCTATTTTAGTCATAAGTAGACATTTTTATTCTGATTTTTTATTTTAATATCAATCTATATTTTTGCTAAAGGCTTTCAATTTCAACAAGTATCTGAAATATCAACAAAAATCTAGCTTCTGTCTGAAGCTACAGGCAACACTGCTATCAATGAAATGCAAAAGACCAAACAGTACCAAAAACTACCATCTATTTCTTCCAAAAACAGCTTAGAGAAGTGATCTGGCAGTCATTAATGTCTATGTAGGTGACAAATCTTACATTACATTCCCAAGAAGATTTCAATCAGTGACTAGGTGCTGAATATACTTGAACCAGGATGAAAGCCATGCTAATATAACTGATCATTGGACAGTAGAAATACTTTCAAGGCAGAAAAGAGTAGAGAAAAAACAAACCAGCAGTTTAAATAATAAACTTTAAAGAAAATTATTACCATCCCCCTGGATCTGTAACACATTTTTTTATAGATCGGTGAGTTTCCTATTGTAGGGTGCAACTAGATTTTATACGAAGTGCATTTAAAGGTAAAACTACATCAGCCTCCAAAATAGTCACATGATTGTAAACTGTTCATTTTCAGATTTCTCTGCAGTACTGCTTAACAGTGGCCATTTGTCATCTAATTTTATACAGACTTCAAGACCACTTTTTATGAATTTCTGCTTTAAGAGAATGTGACGACTACTTCTAAATGGCACGTCACTGTTAAGATCTGGGACTCTGACACATGAGCTGCTTTTTCCAGCTGTAGTTGGGATTTTTGAGCAGTATAGTATGTAGAAAAGAAAAACACCTGAAAAAACTTCAGAAGTGCTTATCACATGGGCATGATTCCAACTCATCCCAGAAGATGGCACTGTTTATTATATAATGCTATCACCTCTAGGCATAGGTAGTTATCTTGTCACTGAATTACTCCACCTATATTGTTTAATAATCTGTATCTGATTATGCATTGAGTAACTTGTCACAGTTGATTGCCACCTCTTTTCAAACTGCTACTATAAAAGTGTTCAGGGCCATTGCATGTGCCCAACCACCCTGTACTACCAAATCCTCCATTTCAGTTTCATGGGTCCTTATTCTTCAGCTGCCAGAGATCCAGCTTTAGCAACGTAGGATGCAGAAATGGGCATGAGCTGTTGTTTGACCTGTCCTCTCTTCTTACAGCTGACAGCTGATCAAATGAGACACACTGATGCAATCTATTTTAGCTCCAGGCATTTCTGCAGGCACTCTCTGCTGAAGCAAAAAGGGGCATCAGGGATACAAAGGTAATCTCCAAAGGGACAGAACACTACCTGTTCAGTATCTACAACAAAGCCCAGTCATTTGTACTGAGAGGAAGCTGCTTTAAGCAAACATCAATAAGGTCACTTAAAGCCAGATTTGCATTACTTAGTGTAAGCTCAAGTGATTCACTCAAGCCTTTCATCCTCTTAATTCTTCAATGCTTCCCTTGTATTTCTCACGTACAATAGAACATGCAGATTAAGTAATAACACAGTTTAAATGGTACCTTACTGTTGAAACATCACTGTGTAATGGGAACATTCAAGCCTCCTTACTGAATGTTAAAGGCTGAAGGGATGTCTGTAGGAATTCCTAATAAGGGACAATATATATTGAGAGAAAGTATACTGCAAGCTTTGTTTACATTTTGCAACAATTTCTCACCTATGCTAACAGCAGCTCAGCTGCACCTGTGGTAGCAATATCAGGAGCTACCAATGGCATTTTAGGCAATGTGTCATCTAATTCTAATCAAGCAAGACCGATGGGCACAGTGCTGCCTGCCCACCTATAACAGGGCTCCTAACATTGCTAATATCTGTAGAACTGGTGTTAGAAACAGCTGGAAACTTTGTGCAGAAATTTCTGTAACAAATACAACGTTTATAATTCCTATGTTACTGCATGAATCTGAGTTTAGAATTCCTGCTTCTTGGGTACAAGAGGATAAGAAAAGAAGCACTATATGAATTATGGCTTTTGACTCTATATTACTTCTGACTAACCAATGATTAACAATAAATGTCCATTAGAGCAAATGGATACTTTTAACGAGATTCTAAAAGAAACATGTATAAAAATAAGAAAAAAATACCATTAACTTTGTCAAATTAAGTTGTTTTAATAGCCTAAGTACCGGGTTTGAAATACCCAGTCACCTTAGAACCACATATTCAAAACTGTCCCTTCATCTTGCTGAGGTGGATAAATTGAGTACTGCACAAATACATGTATATATCTGTATAATGCACATCCACTGAAATCCATTCATGCATAGATATTCAAGTAGCACTGACCAGGAAATAAAGGAACACTAAAGGAAAATGTGTTTTAAGTACATTAATTTAAATGAGGTACTAAGCCATCTTGATATGCAATAGCATTAAAAAATCTACCACCTTTCACATGAAATGTGTAATACCCCACACAGTTAAGGTAAGGTAAGGGCTCTCAATATGCATTTACTTGTATTGTATTGTATACAAGTTCCTGGAAGAAGTGCATTGTCTTATCTTGCCCATGCAACATTGCATCTACCGAATGCACATGCTAAAGCATACAGTAATCCTCTGGGAAGGTAGTGGAGAAGAAGAATCAGGTTAAGTGTTTATTTTTAGTATACTATGTGGGTTTCAAACTAAACTGCAATATAGTTTTGCAACTTTAAATGTTCAGACGGTCTAAAGTATTTAAAACAATTATTTAAAGTCAGTGATATACTAAAACTAAGGGCAATTACCAGGGCCTCCGTCCTACCCATTATACTGAATTCATGGCTCAAGAGGTTTCTATTCGGGGTATGAAGTTACATGGAAAAAGAACTAATGGTCTAATATTTTGGGAGCCCTGAAGAATGGGAGAGCTGAAGAGAGAATTAAGTTTCAAACAAAATGATCTGTTTTCTGTCACAGGAAACTGTCCTTGATGGCCACTCACCAGGACTACCATGAGGGGAATCCAAGTCTGTGTGCTCTGGATACCTTGGAGGATGGGGGAAAACAATCTAGGGCGATAGCAGTTTCTACCTTTAGCCTCCCTGGTACACTTACTTCCTGGGCATTAACTACCAGTATGTTCCCTCTTCTCAGAAATGGGGCTCTTCAGCTCACCTTCCTAGATTAGCACTAACCCCAAGTTATGTAACACATGCAATCCCAGAGCTTGCGGTTACAGTTAAACTTTCTCACGGGGACGCAAAATAGTTAGGAAGCATCTCTCTCGCCCTCCCCACCCAAACCTCTCACCCAGCACTTAAGGTTCCTCAGTACCAAGGAAGGCAGAGTGACCCCCTACCGCACAGTCTTTTATAGTATTTTCCATTAAATCACCTCTTCTTTATGGAGTCCCTTACCCAGCTTCTGTGACCTTGCTCTCTCCTGCTCTTCCCTCTTTCTATCTCACGCTGTGTTCTCAAGTGTTTTTTAAATTTAAATCTCTTCTGGAAATCTGCCCTCATTTGTTTTGTTCCAGGGAAGTTACAACTGCTCTAACTTTCCCTCCCCTCCTTCCATCAGCTAAATTAATTTCCGTTTTTCTAAGGAAGCAACTGTTTTTTACCATAACCTTTGTAAGGCCTAAGTACTATCCTTAACCAAAGTATTTCCCATTGTCTCTGCTACAGACTTGTCTGCAATGGTGGATAGACACAGACAATCATGACACAGTAGTATTCAATAATACAACTTCACAATATCAACCAGGACTTGTAAATGGAACAGATATAGATAGCCCCAATTCATCGCAAACTGATCTGTTATCCTTGTTTTCTGGGTTTAGTATGTGATTTCAAAGTTGATGTGTTTTGTAATGCTATTTGGAGACCACCATGAAGTGTTAAAAAAAAAAGCCATTATGCACTCATTCTACACATCCATAGGCTATCATCACTAAGTCTGAAAAAGAATTCTAAGTACTCAAAAGCTTGTAACTTCCACCAACAGAAGTAGATCTAATAAAAAAGAATTACCTCCCCTACTTTGTCTCTCTCACCCATGCATTCATACAACGTCAGCTTTCTCCTTAAGGTATCTGCTTTGAAAAATGTGACAAGATTATCTTTTGAATAAATATACCTCTTCACATGTCACACATTACTGCATCTCAGCTGGATGTTTGAGCATGCAGCTAAGCTGTGGAAAGGCTGCAGACATCTGGGATTTGCCTGCAGTTTTTCCCTTCTGTTGCATGCAGCAGCCTTTACAGTATCTGCTAGGGCAGCCAATGTCTCCTTTCGTTGCTACTCCTGCTGGATAACAGTTAGCAAGATGCAGATGGCAAGAGGAAGTGGCAGCTGCACGAAGTGAGGACCTAGTCCTGCGCACCCTTCCCCAGCTCACTGCAGTATGTTCAGCCCACACTCTCTAGCAACCTCATGAATCCAGAAGTCCTAGCCAACAGTAAACATCTTTCTGCAAACTGCCTCAGCAACTTTTCCTGCAGCCCACCACTTTTACTTGCTGCACCTCCAGCTAACCCATGTATTACCAGGTACCTCAGAAGCCATCCCACTGCCCCAAGACAGTCACTAGCTGTCTCCCAGACACACGCAACCAGCTTCATCCAATTCTTTAGCTCTCCCAGATACCTTTCACAACTGATCCAGTCTCTTCTCCCAGCCACAACAGTTAAATTTTATAAAGCTCCATCTCCTTCCTCACCACTGCTGAGGCAGGGTGTGTAACCATACAATAAATAATATGGATATGCAAATTATCTTCAAATATGCAAAGCAGCTCATTAAATAACTTACATAAATGTCACATGGAAAAGCAATGTTGCCAGCTGGGGAACACATGCATTGTGAGATGCATGAAAAATATGCTGCATTTTTCCTGGAATAAAAAAAAAATATTCGGACACTATATTTGCACTTCGACATCACTTTTATACAACCATCTTTTACAGATCCACATAAAGAGGGATGCATGAATAAAAGAGAAGAGAAGCTCTTCAAAATGGATTTCTGTGTCATGTTCACAGATCTGAGCAGTTCACTGAATAGATATGCTGCAGACAATGCCAACTGCAGATTTTTCTGAAAATGTCACTAGTTCAGTTAAAATGTAATAGCTGCAGGGAACAGATTGCTAATGCTGAACTTGTTTTTCTTAACCAATGGGCCCCTCTGGCCCACAGAGGTGGGGTAGTCTTGTCAGCCTCTACCTTTTCCTGCATGCTGCCTTCCTCTGGCCCTCTACCAATACTGTGGATTAACAAACTGCAGCTTCATAGCCCAGCACTATGGAACTCTTTTTGATACAACATGCTGTGGAATGCTTTTTTCTAGCTGACAAAGAAAAATGTTCCACTACAATTCACTTGTAGATCAGTAAGTATTTCAAACATACTATACACCAGTCAAACATCCTTTACACATGAATGTTTCCATTCAGGGCCAAAAAAGCTTCCATTCATAATTTATAAAGAAATAACCTCACACAATATGTTACAGATTCCTAGACATGAACTTTTTTTTTTTTAAAATAAACTCAGATTTCAGCCATGAATATGGGACTTGTTAAAGATTACGGGTGAAATGCTATTGGAATACTGAAATTAAAGTACACATGTCTAAAATTCCTCGTACACTTGAAGGATTTCTGCCTTTGCTCGTATTGCTTCAAAGTTTTTATTGTACTAGCTCATAATTTTCTATTGTATCTAAGCACTGAAGTCTTAAGTAACAGTCAATAAAATAGGAAATAGGATATACCCAGTAAGACATGAGAGAAAAGGTTTCTTTTTGAAGATCTGAATATGAGTACATCAGCAGCTAAGCTTAGTTAGTACATTAATTCAATCTACCATACACCATCAAGTTTCAGCAAGGTTATCTTTTATTTCTGTATGTCTTATTTATAGTAATACAATTTTAACCTCAATTATTTTACTCAATTAAAAATAAGCACACATTTCCAAAGTTAATTTTTGCTATTTTCATGTACAAAAACAAAAACAACCTTTGGTGAGCAAACCAAGACTTGCTACCATGCTAATTTCTAGATCCAGAACATAAATGTTCCACCAGAGAACTGATTTACCATGGGAAGTTACACGTCTATTTGGTTACAATTAAATAAAATAAATATGTTGCTGATGGGACTGGTGGAGAAAGAGCCCTCAGTAAAGCCCTGTTTACAATAGAAATGGTTTACCAGTATCGGGATACCAGCACTCCCATTTTACATCAGCGAGAGTCCTTTTGCGGGAATAATATGCACCAATTTCTTGAATCTCATGGTGCTTCCCCGAACACCTTTGAGACTCAAAGTAAAATAAATGAACACCACAGAACTAAGCACTGCTAAAGGAGCCCAGAGTACCATGAGCCGAACTGTGGTGTTGAACAGGTGCATCGGATGGCTCAGTTATTTCTCAATTTCCTTTTCAACACCGATGCAGACTACTATGCCCAGGCAGACAGGCAAAGATAAATTAGCATCATTATTTCTTCTGGGCAACATAGCCTGCTTATCTTCTTCAAAGCAAGCTCTCAGTTCAAATGATATGCAAAGAAGACTGTGCTATTTCACTTGACAAATTCATTGGTCATAATGTTAAAGATACACCAGGGGAAAAAAAGGCACCATATCTTCTTACATTTCACATCACCCTATCTGACATCGTCCCATTTAATCATGATACTTGGACTAGCAGCAACGTTCTCAAGAGTCCTTTTTTTGTTTCTGCAACAAGTAAAGCAAGATAAGGTACAGAAAAATCACGTGAAGCACATTTTTATAAGCTGAACTGAAATACAGCAGCAATGGAACATAGGGTTTGTCTTACTATTAACTGCTCTAGTATGAGAATGAATCCTCTGGGGAGGATTGGGGGGGGGGGGGGGGGCGAGGAGGAAATCACCCACAACATTCTCTGGGATCCAAAGGAGATTTGCTGAGTTTACTGGTACTCCCTCAACATGTTACAGAAAAATAAGGACTCATCTTCAAATTGCATATTACTTGGCATAAATAGAAGTTCGGCCCTCCACGTTAAGGATACTCATTTTTTCCACAACTTGTTCTGTAACGAGAGACTCTCTCTCTCTCTCTCTCTCTCTCTCTCTCTCTCTCTCTCTCTCTCTCTCT
>ML685820.1:2080152-2097133 GCA_007922175.1 Pelusios castaneus
TCTCTCTCTCTCTCTCTCTCTCTCTCTCTCTCTCTCTCTCTCTCTCTGTGTTAAGTGATCTTATACTAAAAACTTAGACAAGATGCATGTTTCAAAAACATACATGGAAAAAACACTAAAAACTGGAAAGAAAAGAAATTCTACTTACACCATGCTTATTTTAAATGTTTGCAGAAGAAATGATCATCCCAAATCCTTGTTAGAGAGATTTGAATTAGATAACTAGCATTATTATGATCTATATTATCTATCTACTTAACAAAAACGCAGCTAGAAATCTCCAAAGTTAAACCTTGGTTCTGATTTATATGAAGGCTAGTTACTTGTAACTGGAGTTCCTTCAAGATACGTGGTGCCTATGTGTACTCCACATGTGGATGTATGTACTGCATGCATCTGAGACTACAGATTACTAGCAAGTAGTCTTTATTGGATTGCACCTATGCAGTTGCTCCCCTCATGTTCTGTACCAAGCATACTAGGGGAAGCGCAGACCGAGGAGTCTCAAATTCCTCTTCTTACCATAAATTAGATAAGATCCAAAGCAAAGGTGAAGGAGGGTGGATAGTTGAATACAGACTGGAACAGAGAATGAATCAACTCAATATTCAATTAGAAAGCCTCTGAGCAGATAGTACTTGTCCTCATAATCACTTTGCTACAGGGACAAATAACCTCATTGTTTTCCTAATTGGTTTTGCTCTTTTCAGATGAAACACCAAAGCCTGTCTGATGTTGAGAGAGTGCAGTCATTGCTCCTCAGTGGAAACATGAGGTTTTGGAAAGAATACTGGTAAGTGAATAGGCTGATTCATGTGAAACTCAGAAATTGCTTTGGGGATGTATTTCAAGTGAAGGCAAATGGAAGCCTTCTCATGAAATGTGGTGTATGTGCGATTAGCCATGGAGTGCTTCCAGTTCATTCACTCTTCTGACTGATGTGACTACTACTAAGAAGGTTACATTCACAAAACAGTGAGACACAGAACATGTGGCCAGTGGTTCAAAGGGTGATGTGGTAAATATTGATGTTAGTTCCACTGCAATGTAGGTTTCACCACCAATGGGAAGGTCCTCACTAGACTATAAAAACACTAAAATACCAAGAATACTAAAACTATGTATTTACAAATATATTTACAGATTCTGAAAAGGAACAATGTGAAGATTGCTTCGGATACAGAAGACTCTGATTCAGGCTATGAAGCAAGAAGCAACTAGAGAGGAATTCATTTGTGCTGGCCTTTAAGTCCTAACTACTGAGCATGAGAAAAATAACTTTGCAGATGCAGATCAATGGGCATTACTGGCTGGAAATCTCTGGTCTCAGGTACATGGAGCACTTTCATAACCATATATCGTCACGTGATCCTCCCGCTCGCTCTGCTCTCCGAGGGCTGCACCAAACATGCTTGTGGGCTGCATGCAGGCCGGGGACCGCAGGTTGCGCACCTCTGCCATATATGGAATGCACACAGATACCAGCATTCAAAGAAGAGCTAAAACAGGGGTCTCAAACTCAAATCGCCATGAGGGCCACATGAGGACTAGGATATTGGCCCGAGGGCCGCATCACTGAAACCGTTTCATAAACTGGGCCACCAGTTTGTTTAATTAAAATAAAATAAATTAATTAATTGAATTCAAAGTGATTGTAAATAAAATTGATTGGGTTTAATTAATTGAATTTGAATGAATTTTTAATTGAAATTTAATTTTTAGAAAGGTTTTTAATTAAAATTATTTTTTTTTAAGGTTTTGGGGGTTTTTTTGAAAGAAAGAAAGAAAGAAAGAAAGAAAGAAAGAAAGAAATGGAAAGGGCTGCTTGCAACCCCAGGCCTAGAGGGGAGGTGAGCAGCCATAACCTGGCTCCCAGACGCACACCGGGACTGGGCAAGGCCCCCCCCACAGGGACCTCATGGAGCCTCTCCCAGCACTGAGCCTCCCACACATCCCGAGACACCCCTCCTGCCAGCGTGCCTGAGCCCTGACGTGGCCCCGTGTGCTGAGTCCGCCTTCTCCGGTTGCCTGGCCCACTGTGCTGCCCCGCTGCTGCAAGCCAGGGCTCTGCCTAGTGAGTGCTGCAGGGGGTGGGCAGGGGGCATGACATGGTGTGCCTGGGAAGCAATGGTGATGGCGGCAGGACACCGGGTAGTAGGCAGGCAGCCGCAGCCCAGCTGCCGTTTCGGCCTGTGCCACTTGAAAAGCCAGCCAGGGGTTGGGAACCCCTGAATTCTGGCTCTTGTCGCGGGTCGCAGAAGGCCCACGGCCCGTGTGTTTGAGACCCCTAAGCTATAGGAAAAATTTACTCATCTTGTGCAGTAATGATGGTTCTTTGAGATTTGTCTTCCTATGGGTGCACCTCTATAGGTGTATTTGTGCTCCTGTGCCTTTAATCAGAGAATTTAGGTAGCAAGTGTTTGACCCACACGTATGCCCTACTTCCCTTGTGGTCTGCCTCAGGACTATCTAATGCTGCGTGGGCAAATTGCCCTCAGCTCCTTTTCTAATGGAAAGACCCTTGTTGAGAACGTCTTAGTTGAGGAGAGGAGGGCGGGTTGTGGAGCATCCACAGGGACACACTTTCAAATGAGCCACTGTTACCACACAAGGTGGGTAACTACTACTTCCCATCTTCTCTCCTCCCCCAAGTAATGACCCTTTGAGTGCTCCACAGTAGGTGACTCCATAGCAGTATCTCCCCTGGAAGGTGGTGGTTTGGAGTGGAGTCTGCTTTTGATGTCCTGCAGATTTCTGAGATGGGGACCATCTTTAATAACCCCAGTCGAGGTAGAAACACATCTCATGGACTGCGTTAGGATTTCTGATGGGGGGCAGCAGATTATGTGCATAGTTAAGTGGTTGATGCAACCAGAGATCTGCTTGGAAAGTCTTTGAGCTGATATTGTAGAGCCTTTGGATTTCTCTGTAAATGACAGGAAGTTTAGAAGATTTCCTAAAGTCCTTAGTCCTGTCTAACTGGAATGCTAAGACTCTCCTAACATCAAGCATATGAAGAATTGCCTCCCTATTGTGGCAATGCAAAAAGTGGGGAGGTGAATGAACTGGTTCATATGGAACACTGAGGTTACCTTGTGGAGGAACTTTGGGTCTGGCCTTACTGTGACCTCATCTTTAAAAAAAAACAACACTGAATGGTAGGTGTGCCATCAGTGCTATTTTCCCTATTCATCATGCTAAAGTAACAGCCATAAGAAATGCAGACTTCATGGACAAATGTAGGAAGGAACAAGCAGCCAGAGGTTCAAATGACTAGTCTAGTTAGGGCTTTCAGAGACAGATTCCATGTTGGAGTAGGTGATCTAATATGTGGGGAAAAGTTTCTCATGGCCTTCTGTTGGATGGGTGAACACTGAACATCTATTCACCGGATGTATTTTAATCGATGTACTTTAAATGAGCTAAGAGGGAGATCAGTCTTTCTGAGGTCCAGAATATAGTCTATGCCAGTGGTTTTCAAACTATGGGTTGAGACCCAGTACTGGGTCAAAGACCCTCGGGTACAGGGTCATGGCACCCCCTGCTGCCACCACCAGAAGACTGGAAGGCATTGCTGAATGATGTAATTCTTGGGTGGCAGGCATACATGATTTTTTTCAACTGGGTCATGAGAAAAAAGTTTGAAAACCACTGGTCTATGCTCATTGGGAGAGAGGAAGATGTCAGAGCCATGTGTTTGATATTGCACCAATTTTGGAATCAGTCCTACTTCTGCAGGTGGGTGCCACAAATCATCAGTCTCCTAATGGGCAGTAACAACTCTTTCACCTCCTTGGAGAATTTGCTCTCTAAGGCTGCGTCTACACTGGCAAATTAAGTCGCCGTAAGCTTGGCTTAAGTCAACTTAATTTGCCCTGCGTCTACACTACACTTTGCTTAAGTCGACTTAAGCAGCTTCCTTAAGTCGACTTAAGGAAAATAAAGTCGACTTAATGAAAATTAAGTCAACTTTATTAAACCTGCTTTTTACTCGACCTAAGGCTTAATTCGACTTTCTAAAGTCGAATTAAGCCAGTGTAGCCCTGGGGTAGCCCTAAGTCGACTTAGGGCTACCCCAGGACTACACCAATGCCCTCCCTGCCGGAGGGGCACAGGGGGAGCCTGGCATGCCCCCCAAAGGGCAGGGCATGTGGGCACGGTGTGACACTGTCTGGATTTAGGGAAGCATTTATGATATTATTTTCTATGGATATCTCATAAATGCTATAATCCATAGGAACTATGCCATGTTCGGTACCAATAGAAAGGTAATAATTTGCTGGGAATGACTATATAGTTTATGTCTAGGAATTCTATTTCGATTAGAAGTTAAGAATTTGATGTTATATCCATACTTTAACTTGTGTCCTTCTGGACAAATGCCTTAGACGGGAGGGTGTGAACAACCATTGTCTCCTTAATGGCTCATCAGGATACTCCCTGGGACCATATCACCTGGCAGATTCCTTAACATTAAGGAGACAATGGTTATTCACACCCTTCCGTCTAAGGCATTTGTCCAGAAGGACACAAGTTAAAGTATGGATATAACATCAAATTCTTAACTTCTAATCGAAATAGAATTCCTAGACATAAACTATATAGACAACAGAGTCTTGTGGCACTTTTAAAGACTAACAGATTTATTAATCGCATGAGCTTTCGTGGGATTAATAAATCTGTTAGTCTTTAAAAGTGCCACAAGACTGTTGTCTTTCTACAATAGACTAACACGGCTACCCCTTTGGAAATAAACTATATAATCATTTCCAGCAAATTACTACCTTTCTATTGATACCAAACATGACATAGTTCCTATGGATTATAGCATTTATGAGATAGCTATAGAAAATAATTTCATAAATGCTTCCCTAAATCCAGGAAGACAAACGGAGTCCAGCGGCACTTTTAAAGACTAACAGATTTATTTATCGCATGAGCTTTCGTGGGAGAAAATCCCACTTCGTCAAACGCTTTGGAGATGGGAAAGTTACAGAATGGGAGGAAATTAAATGCAGGGGAGTGTATTACATAGGATCAGGTCAGGCTGTAACAGCAAATCAAAATAGGTGTTAGGATTCAAACACTGGGGAACAGCACATAGAGGAGGGTGAGGTCAAATCACTTGTAATGAGAGAAAAATCCACAGTCCCTGTTTAACCCTAAAACAACTTATATGCAAATTTGACTCAGTTGTCAAACAGGGCTCTGCCTTGCCAGGGTCCCTGTACCCCCCCTTTGCCCCATTGTACACAGGGGGTGCCCCCCCCCCGCCACTGTGGACCTGCCCAAGGTCCCCCTAGCCCCACAAAGTCGACCTAGAGCATCCAGTGTGGACGCTCTAGGTCGACTTTGTAAGTTCCCCTTTAAGTCAACTTTAATTTTAAGTGTAGACACACTAAGTCGACGTAACTAAGTCAACTTTAAGTTGACTTAGTTAAGTCGACTTAAAAGTGCAAGTGTAGACATAGCCTAAGTGTTATAACCATGAAGTAGCCAATCCTGGAGTTAGAGGATCCATAGACTGGGGTGAAGAATTCATCCATCATTTTAAGCGAGCAGGTGAGAAATGGGTCAAAAAGGAACTGAAGAACATACTGCGAGCTGTTCAAGATATGGATACCACACTTGTGTTACTCAGAAGCGAGCAATCCATATGACTTTTGCTCTCTTCTGCCATGACCTTTGACATCAGGGAGAATGAAGGAATATAGCAGCTCCCTGCCTCATGGAAAGAATCTGCAAGTGTCCCCTGGAGACTATTTCCTCAGTCTAGCTATGGTGCAGAAGCAGACATATTTCTTATTCCAATAAGTAGCAATCAGGTCTATTGTTGGGGATCCCCAGAGGTCAAATATGCCGTGAAGCACTGCTGGGTTCATCCCTCATTCATGGGCATATGGGAAATTCTGACAGAGAAACTGCTGTCACATTTTGTACCCCTGGCAGGTAAGTAGCTGAAATGAGCTGATGTGGCAGATGCACCAATTCCAAAGTTTCAGTGCTTCCATGTAAAGGGAGGGTGATTTGGCAAGCAATAGTGATTTATGTAAAACGCACGCTATATTGTCTGTCATGACTTCCCTGTGAGTATCTCTGATGCAAGGGAGAAAGTGTGCATTGGCATTTCTGATGGCTCTTAGTTCCAAAAGATAGATCTGGACAACTGATTCTGTGGGAGATCACTTGGCCTTGGCCTTGCGGTTGTTTAGGTGGCTCCTCAGCCTATTAGAGAGGCATCCGTTGTTAGAATCAGTGTTGGTAAGGGCTGCGTGAATGGGATTGCCTGCATGGACGTTGGATGGTTCTTCCACCAGCGCAGGGAATGTTTGATCCTGGAAAGCATTGACAGCAGCTTGTTTAGTCCATTCCTGTTCAGAGAATAGACAGATCTGAGCCATATACTTAAACGTCTCATGTTTAATCTGAGCCATATACTTAAACGTCTCATGTTTAATCAGGTGTGTGGGGTCACAAAAGTGTTTGATGCTATGTGCCCAAAAAACTTAAGACAACTCCTGGTCAGTGTTTGGGGACTGGCCTGGACTGTCTCTATGAGATTCGTCGGGGTGTTGAATCTGTGTACTAGGAGGAATGTTCATGCTTACAATACATTGAGTTTAGCCCAAATAAACTCCACCCACTATCCTGGGGCCAAGGTTGATTTCAGGGTATTGAGCTGCAGATTCAGTTGTGCAAACGTATGTGTGGTCCTGGTAGGGTGTCTTTGAAGGAACAAGATTTGCGTAGGCAGTCATCCGGGTATGGATAAATGACAATATCTAATGTTCATAGATGCACCACTACAATGGAAAGGATCTTGTGGAATATCCATGGTTCGGATGAGATGCCAAATGGAAGCATTCTGCACTGAAATGGCCCTGGCCAAAGGTAAATCAGAGGAATACCCTGTGGGATGACTGGATTGAAATGTAGACATAAGCATCCTGTAGGTTGAGGGCCGAGAACCACTCTCACTATTCCAGAGATGAACTAATGGCCGTTAATGTGACCATCTTGAACTTCTGCACATTCATACATTTGTTTAAAGTCCATAAATGTAATATCAGTCTCCAGCCTTTGCTTTTCTTGGGGATCATAAAGTATCTGGAATAAAAACCCTTGCCTCTGAAATGAGTAGGGACTGGCTCTATCTATAGTCCAAGATGATCTATTTCAGTTAATCTGTAACAGGTTATCTATTTCTTTACCGTAACAGTCTCTTGCGAAAAGGATCCTTGAAGAGGGATGGAGAGGGCGGGTGAGTAGTGAGGAGGGACATGAAGTAGATAAGAGTAACTCTTGGAGATAATCTTTAAGACCCATTTGTCAGAGGTGATGTTCTCTCAGCTCCTAAGGAAGAGGCTTCCAAAGGGACATGGAAAGTCTGTATGTATGTAGCAGCTATTATTGCTGCAAGGAGTGGTTGCTTGGGGCCTTGACTGATTTTTTTTTTTTTAATTGATGAGAATTGAAAAGTTGATTATTGGGAGGCTGATGATTTCTGGTTTTGCATCTGGGTCTCCTTCCATTGTGACCGGGGGAACCGAGGTGGTCGGGATCTATGAAGTTGTGAACTGAATTTTCTTTTCTGCCTTTGCAATACTTTACTGAATGGATACATGATGTATATACATTTTGCTGGTACTTGATTTAAAAAGCATAAATTTGCTCCTGTTTAAAAATCAAAATAAACTTTTATATAGTATATTGCAAAAATGTGTGTCCTGTTTGCCATCAGTGTTTTGCTGCTCTGTAACAGTTTATGAATATCAGAATGAGACGATGGTACTATTTCAACTGCCTGGGCACAGCTCATCTTACAGCTGGCTAAGACTTGCACTCACTCAGTTTAAAAATACAGAGTACTGAATAAAGGAATTGTGTGCACTCTCTTTAGGGGACAAATATGCCAATCATATGACCTTCTGTTTGAAGGCTCAAGCTGCTCAAGGCACTGTGTTGCCAGGGAGAAGGCTTTCTTCGCTATTTATTGAGCTTTCTTTTCAGCTCCTAACAGACTAGCCAATGATTATTTTCCACAGAAAGTAGTGTGAACTCAAAACTGCCTAGCTGAGGCTGTAAACAAAGGACCTTTGAAGAGAGCTCCTTCTTGAAAGAGCTAGATGTCTGCATGCTCATGTGACCAGCTAACTACATTCTGTTATTTTCAAATGGAGCTGTAATCTGTGGTCAGGTTGTCACAAGTAACCCTTTGTGACAACATACTGAAAAATTAGTATTCCTTATATAATCTCCTGTGTAGGTCATGTGGTTGTCTCTGAGCAGTAATATATACTACGATTTTTTTTTATTAGATTAAAACGTTAGCCAAATAAAAATTCAGGTTGTAATGAATTGGAAAAGTCAAGAAATTCAGTTAACACTAAAAAAAACCTATTTCACATTGGCTTTTCTGCCAGTTTGAATCACAACTTTAAAGTTGTTCCTATATAATACAAGTTTGGTATTTGTCTAAAAGACCCATTAGAAACTTTTCCACTTTACATGTAAATGTATTTATACCAGTTTTCTAAAAAATATGTTTACAGTGAATATTACTTTTGACATCTCTAATAAACATAAAAATGGATAATTACTAGACACTAATGGATGATAAAGCAGTTGTTTGTAAGCAGTAGTTATTTTTCAAAATTTAATATGTATCTCTTGTTTGTAACTTCCCAATACCAAAAATAATTAATTCATTCTTATGTATCACTCAACAGGCCTCTTTTAGTAAGGAAGTCAGAGACTCAAATATACCTTACTGTCTAATATATCACTCATTTTAGACATGTTATTTCAAACATATACTTCTGTTCTCATTCTTTATTAATTTGAATATACTGACAAAGCTGAAATCTGATGCTAGAGTAAAGCATTTGAAGTATGTTTGTACATGAATCTCAGCGACGTGTTTTTTAAGCCTTCTACTTCTTTTATTTTGGCTGTAGTAAGTTAAGGGTTCTGAAGTAAGTAGTTTATAAAAAAGATAATCCTAAAGAGTTCACCCCATTCTTTCCCTTAGTTCAAATGAGAACATAAAACCTGTTGCTTGTGTTTTTAATCTTTGCATATTAAACATTAGTCTCATGCAATTTTTAAGATGAATTATAAACCCTTAAAAAAAGTTTTACTGTTGAAATCAGTGGTAACCTAATATTATTACTTCTAAAGGTTAAGTATTTTTTTAATGTAAATAAAAACATATATCCTGCAAATTATTTATCTGATTGAGTACAAGAATATCATTCCACTATTTACCATTTATATTACTGAACACAATGCAAGAAAAAAGTAAAGATTGTTAAAACTATTTTGAGTTAATTAAGTTTTTCGTGAAAGCTACTTGCTTTCAACAGAAAATTCTGATTTCACTGGACAATCTAACACCTGAAAACTAAAAACTTTTGATTTGTAAATACAACCTTGCTGCCTCATGCCCCGTTCTCTTCTATGAGCCAGGTAAGCCTAAATTTTCACCAGAAAATTAAAATCCAAACTATGTGTAGTTTTTAGTACACTTCAATAAATAACTGACTCAATAAGCTCCTTCCTACACATTTAATGCTGCTTTCTTTTTTTTTAGCTTTCAGGCTACTTTAACAATCCATTTTTAAATGACTATGTCAAAATTTAGAAAACTACAGAAGTTAGTTATATTGTTAAAAACACTTGACTTCGTCGCTGAAAAACAAAGATGGAATACGCATTTTGTATTTACCCTATCTCCCACTTTACCTCTGAAACTGCTTCGAAGTGCAAGGATCTGTCTTCCCTGATACAATATGTACTGAAACATATCAGGGCAGTTGCAGTGATGTGGAGAGAGCAGCAGGTTTGGATCACTCTCCTCCCCAAGATGTGGCTTCAGAGGCTCAATTTGCCTAAAATGGCCACATGGGGCAGCAACATCCATCAACTCTCAGAAAGTAAGGCCAAGAAACTTTGCCCAGTGGTGTACCCTATAGATGTGGGGCTTCTCTTACAATGTCTTGCTAATTTCTTTTCTTTTGACTGAAATGACTGCCAACCAGAAGGCTCTAAGAGGTCCCTTGTGGAAAAAAGCTGGCTGGTACTGTTTCAGTAGATATTAGGTGGAGGTCATAGGAGATACAGGACTTTGAGAAAAGCAAGGCATATGGTAGTTTTTTAGTTTTACTAAAATAGAAAAATAGAAAGAAGGTGGAAGAACGTGTGGAGTGGAGTGTGATTCTATAACTGCATATGTAGTGGCTGAAATAGTAAGGTCCATACATTTTAGTGAAATAAATGAGAGGCAGAGATAAGAAACAACAGGGGATAAATGTATAAATATTTTAAAAATAATTTGGCAATGAGCACAGGAAGAAAGGTAAAACAAAAATACTTGAAATATCAGAATACATACAAATGACTACACTGATCAGTCTGCTTGCAATTGTATCTATTTTGCTTATCCTTCACTTTTTAATTTTTTTAAAAGATTGCAAGCTCCTTTGGAAAGGAGCCATGTTTTCCTACATGTCTGGAAAGTACATAATCTACTCTGGGGTGCTTCTATAACAGGGGTGTCCAACCTTTTTGGTTAAGGTGCCACACTAACTGTTCTCTCACTTGGAGGGCCAGTAAGGAAATTTTGAATAGATAAGGCATAATAGAAATTGATTTTACTATTCATACAATGTAAACAGTCAAAAAAATAAACAATGGTTTACAAATTCAGTTTGGTTCTGTAAAACCAGAAACTTATATTTCATACCTAAATACAATTCTCAAATAATATCCATCCTCCCTACAGTAACTGTTATACAAGTGTCACTTTCACAACTATACACAACAAATTTTCACTTATTAATTAAACCATATTTTGTGATAATTTGAAAAGGTCTCACTTATTTCTTTTCAGGAAATGTTTGTGCACAGATGGTAGGAATGTGTGGCACGGCAAGGGAGGGAGGGCATTGGGAGGCCATGTGTGTAGGCAGGGGAAAGCATGGGGAGCAGGGGCAGGACAGAGCTGACAAGGGAGGGTGGGGTGGGGTGCCAGGGGAGCATGGCAAGTCAAGGGAGGTCAGGGATAACTATGTGGGGTGGTAACGGGGAGTTTGGGGAGTTGGGCAGGGCATGGATGGTAAGGGAAGGGGTGAGATGGCAAGGGAGCATTGCAGGGCAGGGGAAGATAAGGGTGGCCATGCGGGGTGGCAGGGAAAAGCTGCAAGGGAGGGCTGGGGGTGGTAGATCAAGGCAGTGTGGTGGGGTAGGGAAAGGGAAGGAAGCAGTGCGGTCTGGTGGTGGGACCCCCACTACTTCCCTCCTCCCCCAACCCTTGCTCGCTCCCTGAATCCTTCTTCCTCCCCATGCCACTTGGGCTCCCCAACCCCTTCACCAACCCACACTGCAGGTTTCCCTTCCCTGTGGGCTACCTGACCCCTCCCTGGCCCTGTGCTGTGGGGGCTCTCTGACCCTACCCTGCCCTTCCCTGCCTCCACAGCCTGTGCTGTTTGGGCTCCCTGACCACTTCTCTTCCCCAGCTCCATCGGCTCCCTGACTCCTTCCCTGGCTCCTGCTGTGTCATGCCATGCTGCATGGGCTCCGCTCCTTTCTCCCTGCTTGCTCTGCTCCTCATCCCCTTCTCCCCCCTCTTACCTCAGGTGGGCTCCTTTCCTCTCTCTTCTCTTCTCTTCTCCTTACCCATGCGGGCTCCTCTCCCCTCCCTTCCCTCACTCAAGCTTCTTTCCCCTCCCCTTCCCTTTCTCTGGGCAAGCTCCTCCTTCCCTGTCCCCACTCACAGTGGCTCCCCTTCTTCTCCCCCCATTCCCTTGCACAGGCTTCTCCTCCTCCCTTCCCTTTCCCTGCTGGGGCTCCCCTTCCATGGCTGCACATGCCATGGGGTCACCCTGATCCCTTCAATGCGCCCCCCTCCTCCTCCCACCACCAAAGGGGCTGAGTCAAGCCCCTGAAGGCAGTTGTCCGGCCAGGCCACTCCCGCACTGTGGCTTGGAGCAGGGCGGGAGATTTAAAAGGGCCCTGGCTGCTCCAGCTCCCAAGCTCCTGAGGCAGCACTCTGCGGGCTGAATGAAAGCTGTTGGCGGGACGGACTCTGGCTCGTGGGCCACAGGTTGGACAAGCCTGTTCTATAATAATACTTAAAGTATTATACACATTTTAACATACTTGAGAACTCTGTAAGAAGTTGATTTAAACCAAAAATTGGAATCTTTGCATGTATAATATCTGAGAAAAGTCTTACCAAGCCACAAAAAGGAAACATTTAAATATTTTTAAATATAGGATTAAAAAAGAAAAGAAGAACTGTTTAGTTCTTCAGATCTTTTTTCCATCATGAAGCTTGAAAAGTAGGTACTAGATTTTTCTTATTGTCCATAGTCCCTCCCCTCCTCTTTTCTGTACTGGTTAAAAAACTTCTTCCTCTGCAGAAATATAGACGCAACACTTAGAAAACCATTTAGTGGCTCCTGCATCATAATTTGATCAAATTTCACTTTGCAGCTAAAAGCTTATCCCTGGAACAGGCGTAAATGTTAACCAAGACTTCTCAGTTTCTATTTGTTGCTGAACTCTGCATATTTCACACTGTTCTATCATCCCAGTATCCCCATAAAGCCCCACAAATCAGATATTACACAAAAAATTTTACTTAACATTTTTTTTCTATTATTTGTAAGTGTCTGTTGTCTCTGGAATTTGGTTGGAACATGATCATTCACCCACCCAGAATCAATAATGTTCAGAACTAATAATCAGAATGTCAACTAATGTTCAGAAAATTATTTCTGATACGGTTGTAATGTGAGAGTTCTCCAATGAGTGGGATTTCCCTGTGACTTGTCTGCTCTGAAAGGCTACCTCCATACTGTGTTAACATTTAATAGGTGGACAAGTAAACATTTCAGATTAAAAAACCAACCAAACAAAAAAACCCCCACCAAACCTTGAAAACAGCCAAACCACCCTCAAATAATAGATTTAAAGTACTATACTGAGTAATGAAAACTTTCTATATTAAGCAAAAATATATCTTCTTTCAGTTCTCTGTTTTTCTTTTTCCACACCCTCAACTTCTTCATTTATACCTTGGATTTGTGTTTTCATGAAATCTTTTTCATTCTTCACACTTTCTCTCACTGTAATTTTTCATACCATTTAAAATGTTTGGGCGCTCATCTGAAGCAATTCTTCCTGTAACATGTTTTCTGATTAGGCATCTCCTATTCTAATACTCACTATCAGTGCTCTCTGCCCCATCCTTAACCCCTTTTACTCTTTCTCATTCTAGCCACTAATGTTTTCCCTATTCCATTGTGGGGTATTCTTTTCCCCTCTCAGCTCTATCTTGGATCTTCCTTGTTCTCCATTCTACTATTTCTTATTACCCCTTCTCTTCTCTCTCTCTTTTTTTTAAACCGATCTGTGCAGTAAGAGTGGACAGAAGTACTTGAGAAAAAACAGGTTCTCATTCCTCAAGAAGTGAGAGGAGGAAGTGTTACTTCTGGGATGCCTTGCAGTATTTCCATGTAGGCTGTACAACAGGGATCCAAATAGGAAGGCATCCTGGGGAAAGGAACTGCCAATTGGCTTCACTTGCTGTTAACTAAGGGTGCAAAAATCAAGAGCATAAGCTACAGAGAGTATAAACAATGCAATTGCTGCCCCACACCCCAACTTGTAACAGTGTGCCAGGTAGACAAATCAGCTCAAGACAAAGCTAAATTGCTGTAGCTGATGGTGAAAGCCACAATATATTTATATACTTAACTATTTGAGTATTGTAAAAATAAGTTATGCATTTCTAAATGTATTTAAAAATGCTAATCTTTTTCATCACTTCAAATAATACACAATGTCATTTGAAAATATGTTAGTGCTGTGTACATTTTATTACCTCTCTTATAGTGTTACATGCTTGTAGGATAAAAATAAAATGAAAGAATTCGAGTAATTTTTAAGTTTGATTAAGGAAATACATGTGTGCTTTAAAGAAAGGCCTTGACTAGCAAGTAGACGGGAGGCCTTGAAAAGAATGAGTTAAGAGGCCAGAGGGAATGAAGTAGGGAGGGTATCTGGTTCAAAGAATAACTAATGAGATAAGAAGTTTCTAAAAAGAAGGCCACTGACAGTGGTGACTGCAGATGGTTTTAAATAGGAAGAAAGATTAAAATGAGCCACATGATGCTTCTCAACCCACACATCAATGTTTTCTCAACATTTAGAGGCTACGTGAACCCAGGTGTGAAAACTGTTGGTTAGTAAGAAGGAGGGGAGAAAAGGCCATGGGACTAAAGATGATTGGAATTGAGGGCGAACTGTTTCAAAATGAAGTTAATAACTGGCAATCACAGCATTTGTTTGTTAAAGGGTATACGGCAGAGGTGGGCAAACTTTTTGACTTGAGGGCCACAGGGGGTCTAGTCAGGTCAGCGAGGGAGGGGCAAGGCTGCGAGTGGCTGCCAGGCTCCAGCCAGAAAAGCGCTGGGCACACGTGGTGGGTGGAAGAGATGGAGGCGGGAAGGGGGAATGGCCACTGCACTCTGTCCAGTGCACTGCTGCACCCTGGGTGGGGAGGGAGCGGTCACCATCCTCGAGCCAGAGCACTGCTGCTGAGCCCACGTGCTAGGAGAAGGGAGGGATTTGGCAGGTGGAGTGGCCACCAGGCTCCAGCCAGGCCCAGCTGGATGAAATGATCCTGCAGGTCAGGCCGGTCACAGTTTGCACCTGCCTCTGGCATAAGGAGTCATGCATCGGACGTGTTCTTTGTCAGATTCTACCTGATCAGGCTGGAGCACAACAGAATGAGATGGGTACCCTGGGTCTAGCCTGTTTGTTAAGTATACTGGTCACATGCTTATGAATACTTTGTTACTATATTGGGTGTGGTGACTTCTTATCTTTAGGCTGTTAAACATGTTTAGAGCAGCTACATAAAATACCAATTAACTTTTGGATTTAATAAAAGAATCGGTATTTGGAGATTTCACATATTAATAGTCAGTTCAATACAATTCCAAATGTGCTTTTTTTTTTCCTTTTTACTTCCTACTCCTTTTCCCTTGATCTGTATAGTTGCGTTACAATGATGTTCACTCTCTCCACCGAGCTGAGCTGCAGGAAACCTAGAGTCTTCAGTTCACAACTACACCTGAGTACATGGCAATTTAAGTTCTGAAACAAATCGGATAAGTAAAGTAACCAGGAATTGTATGTAATAGGAACCTTGTGATTCATTATATCTTCCCTTGCATTTGCTGTAGGTGGCTGTTGTTGTAAGGTAATTCTTCAAACTGTGAGGACCAGTAAATTGTCTCTCAGAGTGGTGGCAATGCCATTTTATACATCAGCTGACAAGGTACTCACTCATGCATCTAGCAGCTTAAAATACTCTCTGCAAAACAAATCACCTCAGTCCTCCCTATCTACAGCTTGTGGATGTTGCCCAGGTATCCAGATTATAAAAGATAGTACATGAACAGATTAATGTGTTCTCTTTAAGCTTATGGACTTATTTTAACCAAATTATGTTTACTTCACAATATTAATTTATTATACATTCAATCTTTGTTCAAAGGTAATTTTTTTAAAGGAATAATACCTGGCATGCATAGTAGTAAACAGCCATGTAAAGATATGGTATAACTAATAAAGCCAATAAGGGGCACAAAGAAATCAAGAAGATGGGCAAGAAGAGGAGAAATGTTCAAACTAGATTTGAGATGTTCCAGATGCAGGGAAGGCTCAACAACAGAAGAAAGACTATGAGAAGAGACAGGATACTAGTGCTACATGAGTCAAGGAAAGTAGAGAAAAAGAAGGGCAGTCAATTTGAAAACTATGGTGAGTGAGCAGGACCAGGGAAGAGTGAATATTGCTGTCATGTCACTATGCTTATTGGTATGTATAAAAAGGCATGCAAAGGCATCTGCACGTGCTGGTGTCTATAAAACAGAGTTGGAAAAGCAATTAAGGAAGTAGTGGGAATAGTTCAAGGGCAAAGGACATGAATGAATAACAAAACGCTTCAGGAGAAACAGGGACACCAAAGCTGTTTTACGAACAGACACCGAAGCAGAGCTGATGGGAGGCAAATTTGCCAATATAGATATTGTGTATATAATCAAGGTTCAAATACAGACAACAGAGGCAAATAAGTCTGAGCTGATGAGGAGAGAGAGCTATGTTTAATGATGTTTTTCCAGCATAACAGAGCTAGACATCTTCTTGGTAACAAAAACAATCATGGTTGACATTTACTTGGTTGAGGCAAGTACTCTTCTTATAGGCAGAAGATGGACCGTAAATGTTTTCTGCATCTCCACAGGGATACAAAAAAACCATGCAGCTGAGAATCATTATCACAGAAGTTGCAGACAAGGTTTAAGATAGATAATTTTATTGAAATGAAGAAAGAGAAAAGAATAGTGGAGTAAAAATTTGGACCTTGTGGAACATCACACAAAGAAGAATTCTTGGGTGCAAGTAGAAAAAAGGGCTTTTTTGTAGGTGAGCATGACAAGAGAATAAGCGGCACTGGAGACAGGTGCATAATGTAGCTAATGGCATCAAAGGCTGAAGAGAGATCAAGAGAAATGGACACACATCTGTCAAAATAAAGGAGGCCATTAAATACATATGAGAACACTTTCCATAATATAACCACATCAAACCTGAACAAGAACAGTCTTGTGAGAGGCAGAGAAGAGAGAGAAGGCTACTTTCTCAAGCACTTTACATAAAGCTTTTTATTTGTTTAAATAGACTAAATCAAAATCTTCTAGGTCTTAGGCAAGCATCAACATTGGAGCTGGTAAAAAATGTTCTAAAACGAAACTGGGCCTAATACAAATTTTCCTCTAACTGTGGATAAAGAATTCCAAAGGGGTAGCCGTGTTAGTCTATTGTAGAAAGACAACAGAGTCTTGCGGCACTTTTAAAGACTAACAGATTTATTAATCGCATGAGCTTTCGTGGGAGAAAATCCCAC